>CAVNYN010283568.1:0-11628 GCA_963692815.1 Nyctanthes arbor-tristis | reverse complement strand
ATCACATACATCTATCCAGGAACGGATGCACCCAGCGCTCCAAACCAGCCAATTTTTTATGATGTCATGATAGATAACCTTGACATCTGGATTTCTGACACAGAAGATGAATTTGGTGGTGGACAGTGGTAGACGGTGCACCTTTAAAAGTAAAAAGCACCATCACTGAAGCTCAACCAAATTAAAGAAAATTTCATCCTCATACCCCCCAAAAAGTAATCACTAGAGGTATGTCGAACTGATGTTCCACTAGTAAACACAGGAGGCATGTCGAACTAATGTTCAACCTCCTGAAAAGGCAACATTAGGATAAAATCAAGATGGATGGACTTTGGTGAAAAGACAAAGCCGAAAGCCTTCAAAGCCTTTACATCCATCCAAAAATAACAAACGGTTGGAACAAAGAAGATGGCCTAGGAAGGCTCAAACGAAGAAATTTCATGCTAGAACAGTCCCAAAGTCCACAAAAGTGAAAGAAGTTTCAAGTTGTTCTCTAAGACCTGTGACGTTTGGAGAATATTTTCCTCAAGGATTTTTTGACAAAAACTCCTTCACTTCATGCGTCACTACTATGGATGAAGAGAAGGACTCGAAAAGTATTGTAGATCAAAGTTCCAAAATGAAGAAAGCTGCTTCACAGTTAGACACCCTTCTTTCTAATACAACATTGTCAGAAGCTTTAAAACTACCATTTGATAATCGTGTGGCTTTAGGTTTTGCATTGATTGATCCAGAAAATTATCAAGATCACGTCATAGAACCTACCAAATCTGAAACTCATCAAGATTGTATGGCAACCATCACATTCACTAATGAAGACTTACAACTTTGGTCTCATTTACATAACAAGCTATTATATGTAAGCGGTCATATTCGAGATTGAAAATTCAATCGGATATTAATTGAGTACATCTCTGCTATAAACATTATGCCAATAAAAATAATGTAGAAGATTGGCATACAGGTAAGTGACCAATCTAAAAGCAACATCATAATCCAAGGGTTCAACCAAAAGGGTTAACGAGCGATGGTCAGGATCTGCCAAAAGTTACGAATAGGAGAGCTAACCTCCTCGGCACTCGTCCATGTCATTGACGCTAAAACATTCTACAAGTTACTCTTAGGACGAGTTTGGTTGCATGAAACTAGAGTGGTGCCTTCAACTTGGCATCAATACTTCAAATACTGTCAAGACAGGAAGGTAAAATGCGTAGTGGCTGAGTCAAAGCCATTTGAAAAAGAAGAATCTTACTTTGCACACGCCAAATTTTACATGGATAATGAAGAATCTCACTCATCAAGTCTGTCTGTAGCCAGATTCAAAAGTAAAGATGGTAAAGGCAAAGATTCTGAAGTTGCTCTGATTTTGCCTTACTAAATTATCACAGGTAAATCAAAAGTTAATTGCGAAAGCCAAAGGGCCATCAAAACATGAACAGTATTAGTTGCCAAAAGAGGGTAAGTCGTTAACTTTTCCGCTACCTAAGATTCCAAAGGTAGTCTTACCTTACCAACTCGTCCAATCCTCGGGGGACAACAAAGCTTCGACATTTTCATTAAAACTTCAAATGGAACAAAAATCATTAAGCGTTGAAGAAAAACCGTTGAAGCAAAACTTCAAAGGGTGTTATAATCCTTAGGCTAAGAAATTACTTGAAAATGCAGGATATGGAAAAGGAGAAAAAATTGGGCAATCTTGACATTGTCCTTGTAAGTGGACGTGTTCCTTCAGTGACCTAATACATCTCAACTAAAGTATGCGTTGGGATACTAGCCGAGTCAACTAAAAGGAATCAAGGTCAAGAAAGTCTCTTCAAATCCAGTCATGATCCAAATTGTTGAAGTGCTTGATGAGGTTGTAGAAGAACCCCAGCAGTCAGTGTTTGATCAAATGGATGACAGAAATGCTAGAATATCAGTATTCAGTCAATTAAACAGAGAAACTTCAACATCAATTGACCTAAAAGAAAAACTATCCATCTTCCAAAGATTAGGCAGTAACAGTTCCACTACTAACCAAAATCATGAACAAAGACAAGGTCCTTAAAGGCAATATGCCTTTTCCCAGTTGGGAGTAAAGACTACTAACCCAAGTCCAAAACTGCAAAAGTCAAAAAACAGATACAGAGGTAAAAATCCAAAATGCATCAAAATAAAGAGAAAGACGAAGAGGAAGTATCGGTCAACCATATTGCTTTTGAAGAAACATCCGATTCAGGATCCGAATCTGAAGAAGTAAAGGAACCTAAACTAGCTCCACTAACATTTGAAGAAAATAGGCAAACAACTGTGGACGACTTGAAATAGTTGAATTTAGGAACTGACAAAAATCCAAGGCCAGTGTTTGTTAGTGCTCTTCTCAGTCAAGAGGAAGAAGCCGAGTACTTCAAACTATTGCAAGAATACAATGATGTTTTTGGATAGTCTTACAAAGAAATGCCAGTGCTGGATCCCAAAGTTGCAATCCATCATCTGGCTGTAAAGCATGGAGCTCGTCTAATCAAACAGCCTCAGAGGAGGTTTCGTCCATAATTGGTTCGTCAAATTGAAGCTGAAGTAAACAAACTCATCGAAGTAGGATTCATACATAAAGTCAAGTACCCAACTTGGATTGCCAACATTGTCCCCGCTCGAAATAAAAATGGATAACGTAGAACGTGTGTTGATTTTCTATATATAAACCAAGCTTGTCCAAAAGATGATTTTCCATTGCCAATAATAAAATTGATGGTTGATGCAACTACAGGACATGAGACTCTTTCTTTCATGGATGGGTCGTCTGGGTACAATCAGATCAGAGTGAATCCCAAAGACGAAGAGCTTACAACATTTGGTAACCCCAAAGGCATATACTGTTACAAAGTAATGCTCTTTGAATTGAAAAACGTGGGGGTCAACCTACCAAAGGGCAATGCAGAAAGTTTTTGACGACATGATGCACAAAAAGGTAGAGTGTTATGCCTATGACCTGGTGGTCAAGTCAAAGAAATGAGGCGATCATCTCCGGGACTCGCGATATGTTTTTGAAAGACTGCATCGGTATCAGTTGAAAATGAACCCGTTAAAATGCACATTTGGCGTCTTCTCTAGAAAATTCCTTGGGTTTATTGTCCGACATCGAGGCATTGAGATAGATCAATAAAAAATTAATGCTATAGTTAATATGCGAGAGCTAACCAATCTGCGTGAACTGAAAAGTCTTTAGGGAAAGCTTGCCTGCATCTAGAGGTTCATCTCAAATCTCGTTGGACTCCATTCAACAAGCTGGTAAAGGAAGATGTGCTGTTTGAATGGGATGATGCTTGCAAGAATGCATTTCAAAGCATCAAACAACATCTATCTCATCAGTTAGTGCTCACAACCCCAACTCCTGGAAAACCATTGATCCTTTATGTTGCAGCACAAGAACACTCATTAGGAGCACTACTTGTCCAAGTTAATGATGAAGGAAAAGAAAGCACCCTTTACTACTTGAGCGGAACATTGGTAGGTGTACTACTTGAGCAGAACATTGGTAGGTGCCAAGTTAAAATACTCACCTATTGAGAAAATATGTCTAGCGTTAATCTTTGCAACTAAAAAGCTAAGACACTACATGCTAGCACATAGGATTCATCTTGTTTCAGGGGTAGATCCTTTGAAATACATCATGTCAAGGCCAATTTTAGCAGGAAGAGTAGGGAAATGGGCACTCATGTTATCTGAATTCGAAATCATGTTTATTCTCCCAAAAAGTCATCAAAGGACAAGCCTCGGCTGAGTGTCTTGCTGATCATCCAATTCCATTAGAATGGGAACTTCCTGAAGGCCTTCCTGATGAAGAAGTCTTTCACACTGAAGTAGTGCCATCATGGAAGTTATTCTTTGATAGGGCTGCTCAAAAATACGATGCTAGAGTAGGAGTTGTATTTGTCACTCTACATGATCAAGTCATGCCTTATGCATTCACTTTGGTAGAAAGATGTTCCAACAACATGGCCAAGTATCAAGCTCTCATTATCGATCTAGAAACAGAGTTCGACGTGGGCATCAACCAACTTGAAGTTTTTGGAGATTTCATGTTAACCATCAAACAGCTTTGGTCAGAATATGAAGTCCAAAACTTAGACCTAAAGCCATACAATGAATACGCATCAACCCTTTAGAACTGATTTGATTCAATAAAAAACAAATTCATCCCAAGAAATGAAAACATAGAGGAAGATGCTTTGGATAATTTGACTGCTGTTTTAGCTAAGTTGGAAGAAGACTTTGCCCATCCAATATCAGTTGCTCAAAGATGGGTAATTCTACCATTGAAGCTTGAACAAATGGAAGAAAACAAAAATGTTGTGGCCATCAGTGAAGATAAAGAATACTGGAGACTGTCAATCATTGATTATCTTCAACATCAAAAGCTAATAGATAATCCTCGCCGCAAAACCAAAATAAGAAGGCATGCACCTCGTTTGTCTTCTACAAAGATACACTCTATCGGCGATCATTTGATGGAGTTTTCCTTTGATGCCTAAGTGACGAAGAAGAAATGCATACTGTAGAAGACGCTTATTCTGGGATATACGGTACAGATCAATCTAGTCCAAAGCTCTATTTTTGAGTAAAAAGAATTGGGTATTATTGGCTGACTATAGTCCAAGCTTCCATGGAATATGTAAAGAAATGTGAAGCTTGCAAGTCCATACAAACTTCATTCATCAGCCTCCCATGCCATTGCATCCGACAATAGCTTCTTGGCCATTCGAGGCATAGGGGCCTTGATGTGGTTGGGCCTATAAATCCCAAATCCTCAGTTGGAGACTCCTATATTCTGGCTGCAACTGACTATTTCTCCAAGTGGGCCGAAGAAGTACCACTGAAAGAAGTGAAGAAAGAAAATGTGGTGGATTTCATTCGTATCCAAATTATCTACTGGTATGGTATTCCTCGACATATCATCACCGATAATGGAAAGCCCTTCTACAATAGCCATATGAACAATTTATGTGTTAAGTTCGGGTTTAGACAATACAACTCATCCGTGTATAATGCAGCAACTAATGGATTAGTAGAAGCTTTCAACAAGACCTTGTGTAGCCTGCTGAAATAGGTTGTATCAAAATCCAAAAGGGATTGGCATGAAAGAATCGAAGAAGCTTTCTGGGCATACCGCACCATTTATCGAACTCCAACATATGCCACACCATATGCTCTTGTATATGGAGTTGAAGCTGTACTCCCTTTGGAGTGTCAAATCTCATCATTAAGACTCACCATCCAAGAAGGGCTAACAAAAGATTAAAATGCCCGTCTTCATCTATGAGAGTTAGAAGCGCTGGATGAAAAGAGGCTCAATGCTCAAATGCAATTGGAATGCTACCAAGTTATAATGGCCAAGTCCTTCAATAAGAAAATACGAACGAGGTCATTTCAAGTTGGAGATCTAGTGGTTTGTGCAAGAAGACCAATCATCGCCACAAAGAATGCCGGGGGCAGATTCCAACCAAAATGGGATGGTCCCTATTTAGTGACTCAAGCATTCACGAATGGAGCATACAAGATTATGGAAACGGATGGATTGGGGATCAGCCCTATCAATGGAAAATTCTTAAAGCGCTTTTACGCGTCGAATCCTTTCTCTGTTCTTCAAAAAATATCTTGTACTGCTTGTGACCCGCAAGAGGATAAACTGTGAATGGCTCAAAATAAAAAAAATAAATAAATAAAACTCATACGGGAAAAAAATCCTTGTATTGAACTACGTCTGACTTGATTCCTTTCAAAGGTATGTAGGCAGCTTAGATAAAAAAAAAATTTAATCCAAGTTCAGTCGTGTAATGACCCACTCACTTTGACATGATATTGTCCACTTTGGACCTAGCCCGCAAGGTTTTGCTTTTGGGTTATCACCCAAAAGGCCTCATGTCAATTGGAATGGGTATCTTAGCTTAGAAACTGGTATGTCTTTCTCTGCTCAAGTGATGTGGGATTGAGGCAGTCGCAATCACCCCACATAAGGAGGCCCAACGTCTTCGTTGGCAACACTTCTAGTTGGACCATGCTCTGATATCATCTGTAACGACTCGCTCCACTTTGACATGATATTGTCCGTTTTGGGCTTAGCCTGTAAGGTTTTTCTCTTGGGTTCTTACCCAAAAGGCCTCATGTCAATTGGAATAGGTCTCTTAGCTTATAAAGTGGTATGTCTGTCTTTGCCCAAGTAATGTGGGATTGAGGCTGTCACAAGTCGTGAAATAAAAAAAAAGCTTTGTTTTTCTCTTGTTAATTCATGATATAAAGCAAAAGAAAAAAAATCATATCGTTGGATATTAAAATAAATTTCTTACATTGAAGGAAAGAAAAAAAAGTCAATCACTATCAATCAAGTACAGAAAGCTATCTCCAAATGCTTTTTCTTTCTTATTTGATAGGTCTAAACCAAGGCATCTCTGACTGGCTCCTATCAAAGTTAGGTGTTCTGAAGTTTGGTCATCTTTACGTCATCAGTTTGACGCTTATCATGAAAATTTTCAAACTCAACAATCAGCTGGCCAACCTTCTTGAAAGGAGCGTGTTACTACTATCTAAGCATCTAAGATCCTCAGGTTCTTAAGCCTTGTCTTTATCGTGTTTGAATATTTTAAATTTTCTTTTCACTTAAAAAAGACAGCTCTTTTCAAAACATCTTGAAGAAAAGAGACTTTTGAATCATCGTTGGCAGATGTCTAGTGATGATTGAGCAATTTGAGGCCAATTTTTTTACATTCACAGCGGAAGGAAAGACAACATTCAAAGTCCTCGAAGGCAAGTTGTCTAAGGCTTCTTGAGCAGTTTTAGAAGTGTTAACTTTTAAATTAAAGTCCAGAAGTTACTTCAAACTCCCATCATGAGCTTCTTCAATTAAATTATTCTAGTTGGAAGTGACAACTCCTCCACCAATGCTGCTGGGGTATTTGCTAGGAGATCCTTGAAGAAAACAAGTCCTTCAATACCTTTAAAAGCATCGAATCTCCTATCAGTCTCATCAAGAAATTGAAGAGATTCTCGACTCATCTGAGATAGAGTTTAAGAAAAACTTGTGCAACTGTGTTCGTTCATGAATGGATGTTCATTTAATATCATCAAAGTGGAGTTGATTGAAGTTTCTTTGGCAGCTTTGACAGCGCAGTGTGCCTGAGTTTCAAAAAATTTCCCTCAAATTCATCATTGAAAATTTCTGCACCAATAAATTCATTCGAACCAATTGCAAAGTACTTAGAGAATGATGAAGAAATTGAAGAGGATCTTGACTGCTTGAATTGTCATGCATTTGAAAACCCATGATGCAAACAATCTTGATCAATGGGTAGAGGGGAATTTTGTCAATGCCTTATAGATGCAAAGTTTAAATTCAATCCGTATGTTGGCATGAACATCTCCGAAGCAAAGGTAATGTCTTGCCCAATCTTTTAAGTTATTTCGTGCATGTCTAAATTAGTCTTAACTTTAAGATTTTTATTTAGTCATTCAAGTGAAATTAACCCGAAAAAAACAAATCAAAGGAAATTTGGAAAGAAAAAAAAGTCAAAAGCAGAAACAAGGGGAAAACAACCAAAAAAAAAAAGGAAAAAAAACAAAGAAAAACTGAAGAAAAGAAAAAAAGCTAAAAAACAGAATCCTTTTCTTTACAGTCTTATCTTATTCTGATAAGAAAGCGCTCTTAGTTCAGTTCGGTAGAACGTGGGTCTCCAAAACCCAATGTCGTAGGTTCAAATCCTACAAAGCGTGATTTTTTCTTTGTAGATCGAATTAGACTGAAATAGATTTATTCACTTACACAGCAATCCGAATTTGACCTCCCGTGGATTAAAGAGAAAAGAGGAGGAGGTCAATCAAAAAAAGAAATGTTAATTAATCAAAGGTCCAACTGATCCCCGCGCCAGTATTGTAAATATGCAGTTACGAACGAAAAATTCAAAAAGGATATGCACGTTAAAAAAAAAAAAAAGCATCAAAGTTAACCAAAAAAAGGGGTGGTTCTAATTTTTTGCACTCAAACAAAATTTTCCAAAGCCAGCTCTTTAAATCTTCCATGTCAAGTGTATTAGACGAAAGTTTAATTTTGCCCTTAACATAAGACACGTTGGATAAAAGCCAAGACTTCAAATCCTTAACGAAAAATGTGTTAGTCTTGAACTTCGAACTTTAACAGCAGATGTATTAGACATAAGATGTGTTTGATCTCAAACGGTTCTAAGTCTTTAACATCAAAGGTGTGCAGATTTTGAAAATTTTAAAAGATCTCGTCTATATGCCTCGCGTGAAAACGCTCTCCAAGCATAAAATGTATTGATTGTTAAATTAACACTTACTATTGATATAAGATGTATTCGATCAAAGGTTTTTACCTTGACACTTAACATATTACATCATAGTGTGTTAATTCTTGGTCTTTAATAGGTGCATGAAATTTAAACTTCAAATAAATTTTGAGAAAAAAAAGGAAAAGAGAAAGAGAAAGGTAGAAGGAATGAAATTGTCGGCAGCCAATCCTTGATTTTTTACTCCACATGAAACCAATCAAGAAACATGCCAACATGGACTTTGGAAGTTCACGTTAAAAAGTGGAAAAAAAAATTTGCATCAAATTCTTGGAAGCAAGTCTTCAAAACAGGAGGGATCAAAATCTTCACAAATTCCTACGCATGCAAACCACTAAAAACTTTATCATTCTATACAAGTGACTCCACCTTTTATTACTCGTAAGTTCAATGTGGAAGACAATTTGTACACAAATTAACCTTGAAGAAGAGTTTATATAGAGTTTTCCCTAGAGTTTGCATGGATGGAATCAAGAAAAAAAAGTATGTCTTGGAGAACAAGAACAAGAAGATTATGGTATGTCTTGGAACAAGAGGAGAGGAAAAATTTTGTAATGTCTTGAAAAGAGAAAGGGGCAAAAAAAGGGGGGTTGGAAATCGTGGAGCCAAAGGAAAGGGGAAAAAATTGTGAGGAAAAAGGGAAAACAAAAGGAGAGAAAAAAATATATATATATTTAGTTTTTTCTCTTTTAAATTATTTTTCCTAATGATTAATGGGCTTGACTTCTAAATTCATTTCTTGTCATACGATGTCGCGTCCAAACAAAATTTTTCTAAATTAAATTCTCTTCAACATATTCAAGATTTATCTCTTTATTTATTTTCATAATAAATTAATAAATCTTGAAAGGGCGTTTGTAGACACCAAAATGTTTTACGAATTTATTTCATAAATAGGGCCGATAAAAAATGAATTAGTCCACTCAAACATTTTAATGCCGTAAGTCTTGTTTAAATTGAAAGAGCCCATTAATTTGTTGGAGGTCCATTTTACTCTTAAAGGCCCGTCCTGCAGTCAAAACTTAGCCCACGGCCTATCCTATATTTTCTTGAAACCCTAAGGCTGCGCTCTTTTCGTGATTCAGTTTTCTATTTTTGAGTTTTTAATTCATTTTCAATTTTCTATTTTGAGTTCTTGTTTTTAGATTTCTAAAATGCGTTTACTTTGTCATTTTGGAAAACTTTTTAAAGAAACCTAAAACTGGAAAACATGTTCTTTTTGATATTTTGAGATTTTATTTGCTTGTTAAGTAAATTAAATTATTTTGTTCTAATGTATCAATACCAAGATTAAAAAATGAAAGTTTGCTATGGTTTGTTATGAGGAAAAAGGAAATACAAAAAAAATATTAATAATATTAAAAAAATAAACTAACTTTGGAAGCATAGAACAGAGTTAATTACCCGAAATGGCACTGTACTTTCAAAAAGTTATGTACTTTAAAACTTACCCGAAATACCACTGTACTTTCAAAAAGTTATCTCAAATGCTATTGTACTTTAAAACTCGCCTGATATGCCACTGAACTTGTGAAAGTGTTATCTCATTTACCACTCCCATTAAAAATGTAACGGACTTAACGACATGACTAACAGAATTTATTATGTAGCATTTTTACCGTTATTTTTTTAACCGAATATTTACGGAGTAGCAAATGAGATAATATTTTCATGAGTTTAATGGGATATGAGGAAAATTGTACAAAGTACAATGGCACTAAACTTTATAAAATTTTATAAAACTTTCCTCATATACTACTAAACTCGTGAAAATGTTATCTTATTTGCCACTTGGTCAACACTCAGTGAAAAAAATAATGTTAGCCATGTCATCAAGTTAGTTACATTTTTTAACAGAGGTGGCAAATGGGATAACACTTTCACAAGTTCAATGGCATATCGGATGAGTTTTAATGTACAATGGCATTTGAGATAGCTTTTGAAAAATACAGTGGTATTTTGAGTAAGTTTTAAAGTACAATGGCATTTGAGATAACTTTTTGAAAGTACAGTGGCATTTCGGGTAATTAACTCGCATAGAACACATTAATAAAATTAGACGAGAGAGAAATTAGAGGAGGAGGGATGAAGGATTGTAAAATTAGAGGAGAGAGAAATTGGAGTTCTCAAAATAAAGTGTTTTCCTTGTTTTTAATGAAATACATGTTTTGCTTGAAAACTCTCAAAACGACTTTTTATCATTTTCTGTTTTCTTTGTTAAAAAGTTCCTTGTTTTTCAAAATTCGTTTTTTGAAAATATGAAACTAAACGCGTTTTTAGTGTTTTAAAAAATTGAAAACTAAAAATGGTCTCAAAAGAGAACAGGCCCTAAGTTTTCCCTATAAATAGGGGCCTTCGGTTCAATGAAAATCACAAGTCATAGGTACACAAAAACCCTGAAGACCCAGAGATGCTGAAATTCTCCTAAACTCAAGTCAAAGCTGTTGGAGCACAAAAACCCTACGGTTAATCAAGTCAATCCAAAGCCGTAAGATCAAAATATTCTACAAATCAAACTCAAGCCAAATTCAAGTCCAGAAATTAAGTTTCTTTAATGATTCAACAAGTTCGAGTCTTCAACAAATCAAATTCAAATTCCGAAGTTCAGGATTCAAGCCACGTGGCCCCTTCTTCAACCATTTGATTATTAATCAGAGGATTCGCAAGAGGGTTTATTCACATATTTGTAACTCTCTAAAAAAATCAAATTTGTAACGATTTGCTGTATTGATTAATACAAATAATTGTTCTATAATATGTTACTAATATACATAAATAGAATCAAATTGAAACGAAAAATATTTTCACTTCATACAAAGCTAATTAAATTGTCATTCATAAAACAATACTATGAAGTAATAAAAATAAGAATGAGGAATTTTTACAAAATTAATTTTATATTGAGTATGGAAACTATGAAACCATGGAAAAGAGAGGATACGAAATTTATATAACTCCAGAATTACCATACACCCACATCCTTATTCAATAGGGTGTGGATGATATTAATTTATCAGAATGAATTATTTTCCACATTCATTCTCTACCATGTATTCTTGAAAAAATTATCTTTCGCATTTCCTCATCATTATTCACTAAATCTACTCTATAAAATCTAAATTACATAGCTATTACAAAAGACCAAAGTGAAGTAATATTACAACAAATGATAAATTCTATATGATTTATCATTTGCCCCTAAAATTAATTTTTAACCAATTTTCGTTCTAAAAAGAATTAATTTTTTTGACTGTAAATCATTATAATCAAATATTATTACTATTGTATCCCC
>CAVNYN010283565.1:0-17340 GCA_963692815.1 Nyctanthes arbor-tristis | reverse complement strand
CCATCTGATGTTTCTTCCAAAATGCCTAAAAGAGTATAACAACAAAATCAAAGTTGGTTGGTTTCTCCACACACCATTCCCTTCCTCTGAAATTCACAGGACACTGCCATCAAGATCAGAACTGCTAAAATCTGTTCTTGCCGCTGATCTGGTTGGGTGGGTTTCTTCTGTTAAATTTTGAGTTGGATAAACTTCCAAAAAACCAATCATGCAATATTAAACTAAATAGATAAATTAATTTGTTCTCTATTTTACTCTGATGCTTACATAGATTTACTGGTTGGATATTGCACTGTCAGATTCCACACTTACGATTATGCAAGACACTTTGTTAGTGCTTGCACTCGTATTCTTGGGCTTGAGGGCACACCTGACGGAGTTGAAGATCGTGGAAAACTAACTCGTGTTGCTGCGGTAAAGAATAATGGATCATCACAACTTTTCCTTGTTATACCCACACTGCAAAATTGTGCAGTGCACTTTCTTTGATATTATATTTAAGTTTGGACTAACAAAATTAGGACTTCTGAAACTGCAGTTTCCCATTGGTATAGATTCTGATCGGTTTATTCAAGCTGTTGAGCTTCCTCAAGTCAAGGAACACATCAAAGAATTGAAAGACAGATTTGCTGGACGAAAGGTAAGCTCCTTATATGAAGGTAACACAGTAATTAATCAGAATTTGTTATTCCGTTTTTAATTGATTGGGATTTGATCGGTGAAATTGAATAACTGAATAATATTTTATCCATAATTTCTTAATCAAATGAAGTTAAATGTTCTGCCTTATCTCTGTTATACTTTGGATAGCCAAGGTACTTTTAGACTATTGATGGAATATAATTTTTAACTAATGCGTAACTGGAAAGTGTCAATATTTCTTAATCCAATTAAGCTTTTTATCTTGCATTGTGTGTTTGTGTTGAAAATATGATCACTGCCTCCTCTTGCCTGGTTAGTGGAAGAACTGCTGGTATAATAAAGTATTTAGTATTTCAAGAGTTTTATATGCATTTATAAATAGTTCTCATGATATTTATCATTCAATGTGTTTGCAAACTAATAAGAACTTCAGTGTCCAAGATGGTTTATTATTATAAAAGTTGGTCTTCCTTCTAGCTTACAGTTTCACAGAGGTTAAATTTGTAGTTTCTCCACACTATCTTACATTATTAAGTACATTTCCCTCCATTTTACAAAATGGCCATACACTTTAGCGGAGTAAAGAGAATGAAATTTTATTGTACTTTTGGTTTATGAGAGGCTAAAGGTTGTTAAAAACTGTAGCATGCTATATCAAGAGAGATATTAAGATAAAAGTAACCAGAACTCCAGACCTTATTAGCATTCTATTTCCATTTCAAAATAGAACAAGAATGTCTAAGTGTGTGGTGGAAATTAGTGTAGTACATGTTGGTCCCATGATAAATGTGGATGTGATTGCTTTTTGCTATTTCTATCTTGAAATGGAAATAGTTTGCTAACATGGGCAATTACAATCAGCAATTTAAACATGAAAGTATGCAGACAGCCTTCAAGTGCTTAGTTCAATCTGCAGAGCCCAAAAACAGTCTCTTTCTGTGGAGTATAACCAGTTGGATTTTTGCATGCTACGATCTGTGAAAAAGAGTTATATAGTTATTTGAGGAGGATTTATTTGTATGGTGATTAAGCAGACATATTCTGGTTTCTCTTTCTTGGTTAATCTCCTCTGCTCTGTTAATTTCTGGAAAAGCTGGACAAACTTGTTGAGGCTGATATCACCATACTGGCATGTCACATATTTCAACTTAGGGTGGGTAGTTAGCAATCCTTTCCTGGACTGCAGTATCTCTGACTTCTCATTTGAAGATGTTATATTACTATGAGATGCAGGGGTGATCTTAACTATCACGTAAGATATTATATGAGGAAATCCCTTACATAGTGGATGGAAGTCCTTTTTTTGTTGGTGGAAAGAATGAAATTTGTAAAGAGAAGATGAGAACCAGTCTTTAATTGTTACTTTTTGTTCATGTCTCATCAGTAATCACGCATACTAAGATGCAGGTAAAACATTGTGCAGTTCACACAAGAACCTGTAGTTATCCACTTCTTCTGTAATCTGAAAAGCCTACTTTCGATAGGCAAAATTGCAAATATCCTTCTTTGCATGTTGACATGCTATTTATTTATAACTGTAATTGCAGTCTTATGCATTTTAACAGGTAATGTTAGGAGTTGACCGTCTGGATATGATTAAGGGAATTCCCCAGAAGATTTTGGCTTTTGAAAAGTTCCTTGAAGAAAATCCAGTTTGGCATGATAAGGTAGTTTTGGTACAAATTGCAGTACCAACAAGGACAGACGTTCCTGAATGTATGTTCCTCATCCTCAATTCAACTGTATGGATGTTACTCACTCCACTTAGAGATGTCTTCACAATTTTCATGAAACAAAAGACTTGTCACAAGATTACTTCATCAATGACTTCTTCAAATGTGACATGCCATCTGCATAACACCATAAACAGATTTTGGTGAATAAATTATTGACACTATGTTTGGTAACAAATTAAAAACCAATTCTATTTATCAACCAATTTAAATTTCAAATTTTGGACACATGGCAACACCACACTTAACCACATATTTGATGTGATGTGAACCTTCACATCATCTTAATCATTACCTCCACATGGCACAATTAAATATCAACATCTATACAAAATTTGAATTTTAAATCCATTTATAAATCCAACTTTTTATAATTGGTAACCAAATAAAGCCTAAAATTCTGATATGTGATCTGGCTGGAATTATGATATGTGATATCATTGGACCAGTATTTGGTACTAGAGATTTAATGTGAGGGCATGGTTTGCCAGTCTTTATTTACCAAACTTTATGAAAGAGAAGTTTTCTGGATGAAATTTTCTTTTTTACGTTGGACTCATTGGAAGTGGATTTTACATCAGGATAGGTCATAAACTATGGTACCCTAGAGTCAAAGATCCAGGCAATTTCGAGTATCTGCTTAAATTTTTTTTCCTCTTCCCTTTCTTTTTCTCACTCTGCATCCAAACCGCAGGAAATATATTATATTAGCAGTGAATAATTTATGTCATTTGCTTGGACAGATCAAAAACTTTCATGCCAAGTTCATGAAATTGTTGGAAGGATAAATGGAAGATTTGGAACTCTTACAACAGTTCCAATACATCATTTAGTCAGTTCCTGCACCTCAGTAATTTAAATTACAGTAACTATCTTCTGCACTGTTATTTAGAGTTAAAATATTATTAACATTTCTTAGTATGTTGCTTCACCTGCAAAATGTCATCAAATTGTGAAGGTCTTCATTGCAGTTATACACGCCTAGTTTTTCCCATTACTAATTTTGAAGTTATTGTAATAATTCGTTTTAACACCACAGTTTGCTTTGTATAAACAGCATGTTGTTTGTTTTCATTATAAAAATTAAGTGTCTGTTCAATAAATCAAAAGATGTCTCCCTTAATTTATGTAACAGAAAATTATCTTCTACATCTGTAGTCTTAAAGAGGCTACTATTTGGAGAAATTTCAGATCTAGAACTAAAAGAAATAAACATTTATATCATAAAATATAACTGTTCAGCTTTGATAGAATTTTTATTTTGTAAAAATTTGTTTCGTTTCTTCCTAAAGTATTTTTTTAGAAATTATAGGCATTATTGATGTTTTGGTTTCCCTTGCATGACAAATCTTAACATGCTGTGTTGGTGATCCGTCCATTGATTTTAACTAACAAAAGAGAAAATAAAAGGCCAATATAACCTTTCTTATTTTAAATATGTATATATCTGAAGTCCGTACTCAGATACCTGCAACAGAAAAATTTTATAACCATCTTATTAGATTTCACTTCATTTGTCACAATATTACATATTCGTCCAATAATATCTGGTGCACTTTCTTCTTCCAGGACCGGTCGCTTGATTTCCATGCATTATGTGCACTTTATGCTGTCACTGGTATCCATTTCTTGCCATTGATCTTGGACCTTTCTTTTCACACGTTAAGACTCTTCTGGTTTATTTAAAGATTATTATTCGTTTACTGCTAAAATACAATCCATTGACTTATTTATTGAGAAGATAACATGTTCAACGGAAAACATCTATGGAATATGTTGTAATCAGTGATAACTCATGATTATTTTGAGATGGAAGGGGAGATTCAAGATGATATTCTTATACATTACTAGCAATTGGTGGTACCCTTAATTGATATACTTAAAGGATTTAGCTATCTTCTCATCTGATCTGCTCTATGCATCAACTATATCAGTATGGCTTTACCCCTTACAATTTTCGACATTCTAACACATTTCACCATAACATTTGTTTGATTATCTTTTTCTTGTGAACTTCTCCATTTTAGATGTTGCTCTAGTTACATCCTTGAGAGATGGAATGAATCTCGTGAGCTATGAGTTTGTGGCCTGCCAAGCTTCAAAGAAAGGGGTGCTCATCTTAAGTGAGGTAACTATTTTAGTCCCTCTTCTAGCCAGTAAAAGTTTTCTTGTATGTTCAAAACTGCACAGGTTCTTCACTGCTCTTTTAGTTTATGTTCAAGACCGCACAGGTTCTTCACTTCTCTTTTAGTTTACTTACTATCATTACTTTCTTTCCATTCAGTCTATCACATACAAGAAATTTTGTGTTTGCTTTTCTTAGCCAAATCACATAAGTTTTGAAATTATTGATACTAGCAATAATAAGTGTTGCAGGCTTGAGATATCAGTTGAAAGGCCTTTTCTTTTGGCACCCATCACTAGATATTGCTTTTCTCATTTTGGCTGTTCAGGCATCTTCATTCCATGGATCAATAAGAATCTCTTCAATATTGAACATTAAGTAGCACCCACTCTTCTGTTTGTTAACTCTTCTTTCCACATCCTTGTTCTGCTACTAGTCACATTAGCCTTGCAGGTGTAGCACAGAGAATAAAATCTATAAATTGTAAATTGTTTTTCCATATTGGATCTTTGACACTGATGCTTTGTGACGATACAATTTGTTTCTTTCGTAGCTACCAGGAATGTAATTGAGGGTCTGGTCTTAAGGTGCTTGATTTGTTATATTTTTATGTTCTCCTAAAGAGATTAATGTTTTGACATTCTCAATTGAGAGCATAACTTTTGTCTTCAAAATTGTATGATGAGGGAGAAGAGGCATGTAAATTAAAATCAAGAATTGTTATGCGAGAAATGCGCATGAGATTGTACTATTCTCAATTGTTTTTTGACTATTCCCCTTTTCTTTCCTTTTCTATCAGTTTGCAGGTGCTGCACAATCCCTTGGTGCTGGAGCAATATTAGTAAATCCTTGGAACATCACAGAAGTTGCTGAATCAATTGGTTATGCTTTGACTATGCCCTCTGTTGAAAGAGAAAAACGGCATCGCCATAATTTCATGCACGTGACTACCCACACATCCCAAGAATGGGCTGAAACTTTCGTCAGGTACACAATAAACATCCTTTTGAAGTTTGATTGTTTTGATTCGGAGAAACTTCCTTGTACATCTGGCTTTTAAATATCAATAGCACTTACTATTTTTTTGAAAATGAAATTATGGTGAAGTCCCTCATAAATCCACTGCTTTATTTATCAACATTTGAAGGTAGATTTTTGTAATATTGCTAAATATGTATTATTAACCTATTGTTTTCCTGTGCATAGTGAACTCAATGACACGGTTGTTGAAGCTCAGCTGAGAACGAGACGAATTCCACCTTTGCTTCCTAAACAAGAGGCTATTGAGTGTTTTTTGCAGTCAAAAAATCGATTACTCATTCTGGTACTCCTTTTTCCTCATTTTGTGGAGTCTAAAGTTGTCTATGTATTTTTTCCTCTCTGATGAATTCACTGCCCTCATTCCTACTTAGTGCGATGTTATTATGCGATGTTATTATAGTCAGCACAATGTTGTGCTTGTATGTATTTTATGAGCATTTAGTGAAAATTTTGGTGCGAAGACTCTATGGTCATCGTCTTTTTGTTTCGACTCTCACAGTCCTGAACAATGAAGCTAGTTGGTCAGGGACCCTTCCATATTTTCTTCTGCACAATGAAGGCACACCAAGTTGATGATAAACGTTCATGGATTCAGTGCATTGAAGGTAGCTAGAAGAATTAATATGCACATGAAACCGTCTTCTAAGATATGAGATTGGCTATAACTGGTGAAAATAGTGACAAGGTGGGGCTTATAATTCAGGATCAGTTTCTTCATTCACTTATTCCACATGAAATATTAGTTACGGCATTTCAGTTTTAAATGCCACTAGCCCCTTATTATATGTACCCACATTAAGATGCAAAGACCAAATCTCTGTTCGCAAATTTTCAAGGATAAAAATAAATAGCAAATAGGTTATCTTTTTCTAGTACTTTCCCTGTAATTCAGGCATGGAATTCATCTTGAATGAATCTAAAGGGCCCAAAACAACTCTGCACGACTGTGTGTCACAACTAATGAAGAAATCAAGATGGTTCGTGCATAACTTTTGGTGATTAAATTATTGTCCCTTGTTCTGCAACAGTGTATATGGCAACTTCCATGCTTATTGCATTCACATCATTAGGCTGCGTGAGAAGTTAGTCTCATTTCAGCTACCATTACTGAAGTGGAAAGCAATCAACTTTTCCATTATTAGACCAATGGCAGAATAACAATCTTTTCTCCAAATCATAAAGTGAACTTAAACTCATTTTTCTCTTTGTCATTCTATTAATTTATCTCAGGGATTCAATGGAACACTAACAGAACCTGTGGACACGCAAGGGAGAAAGTTTGATCAATTCAATGAAATGGAGCTTCAGTTAAACCCAGATTTGAAAGAACCCTTGAGAAAGCTCTGTGGTGACCGTAGCACCACAACTCTTGTCCTTAGTGGAAGTGACCGCCGTGTCCTTGATAAGGTTTTCTATTTTCACATTGATCTACATCATCAATAGCAGTTCTATTTATTAACTTGGACATTTTGCAGAATTTTGGAGAATATGAGATGTGGTTGGCTGCAGAACATGGGATGTTCTTGCGGTTTACAAAGGAGGCTTGGATGACAACAATGCCAGAAAATCTAAATATGGATTGGGCTGACAGTGTTAAGGTGTACTACTGGATATCTTATTGTCTATTAGTTAACTTTATTTATGAAATTCTCATCTATATCCACCTAATTGTTTCAGCATGTTTTTGAATATTTTACTGAGAGAACACCTCGTTCTCATTTTGAGCTCCGTGAGACCTCGCTCGTGTGGAACTATAAGCATGCAGGTGATTTGTCTTTCAAATAAATTCATAATTCTCCATCTTAAAGAGTAGCTCTAATTAGATTATTGTTTTCAGAATTTATCTTTCATTAATGTTTTGATACTGTACCTGTAGACATTGACTTTGGGAAGCTTCAAGCGAAGGATATGTTGCAGCATCTAGTGACAGGCCCTATATCAAATGCTTCTGTAGATGTGGTCCAAGGCGGACGATCAGTTGAGGTCCGAGCAGTTGGTGTTACTAAGGCAAGTAGTTTGGTATTAGTATTCACATTTTGTGTGATTGAAAAGATGTCACACTTACTTTCCTATGCCTATACAGGGGGCAGCAATTGACAGAATCCTCGGGGAAATAGTTCACCACGATGAGGTCAAAGCACCTATTGATTATGTCTTATGCATTGGACACTTTCTGCCAAAGGTAGATGATTTCGTCTATTCCGAATTTATGCAAGTCTTTTAATTGACTGTCCCTTTCCTACAAATCATTCAATATGCATCAGGCGCAAGTTCCACCAGAGTAGAAGGGGAGAATTACTTAATTACTAAAGCATATCAGTAGTCCACTCTCAATTATATGAAATTTCTAACACACAAAATTCCTGCAAATTTAGAGATGATTTTGAAAAGCTGCATATGTTTGTTTGTTAATTGTTTAAGCAAATAAGCTGCTGATGTGATAGTTCATGAGTTGTGGCTTTGTAATCTGTCAGTTTGTGAGAATAAGCTGTTGAGCTTGGAGGGTGTTTTTTTTTTTTTTTTTAAGAAAAAATATCTGACAATCAGCTAGGAGTCGTCTTTTCCTTTCGTCTGAAGAATAGGAAAACAAGTATATTTAACTGTAAGCAACGTTTCAGGACGAAGACATATATACATTTTTTGAGCCAGAGCTTCCTTCAGGATCACCGACCGCTCCAAGAGCCAAGATGGTCAAATCTGTCAAAAGAACTGCTACAAATTTTTCAGCGGGGATAAGTGGACTTGTGTCATTCAGCCATGAACCTCTTGTATCCTTTTGGACCTCAGAGAAGAGATCAAGCAATCATGGAAAAGGAAGCTGGTGGACTAGAATGCGTAACCAAATGACAATGCATGAAGGATCATCAGTTCTTGATCTCAAGTGTAACAATTACTTCTCTTGTGCAGTAGGACGAAAGCGATCCTGTGCGAGGTATCTTCTTGGATCGTCGGCGGATGTTGTATCCCTGTTGAAGGAACTGGCAGATTGTCAACCATAAGATGTACATCGTGCTGCATTCAAATAGTGGATTAGTATCCTTACATGAGGATTTAGAGGGATATACAACAGCCACTCATGCTCTCACAGGCAAATGTTTGTTGCTATACTGCAGAATAAATATTTGATGCATACTGCAAAATTGCTATTTAGAAGATATGCACATGCCTCAATCAGGATTGATTGTGAAGCTTGTTTCCACCGCTTATCTGATTGGCTGCATGCAAAGGTTTTTGCAGTTGGCAAAGCTCAGACTAGCCGTTCAATTGCATATGAATCCGATTTAAGTCTGGTTTTCAAAATCTGCATGATACAATTGTGTTTTATAATCTTATAACTTGGTTAAACTTTAGATGATGAGATGGTTGAATGATGGCTGAAAAACAGTGGAAATAATTAATAATTTCATCTTCAAAATAACTTGCTTAAGCTATTTGGTGAGGTTGTACTAGCTTAACTAAAACAGAGATGTCATTATCAGTGACTAGTAGGGATACATATAATCAGGATGAACCAATAGGTTAACGGACTAAATTTTTCTGGCTTATTTTTCTTTCATAGTACTATCATCTGATATTCCTACCAAGCACGCCCCTCGCTAACCTTATCTTGTTCTTTTACGCAGGCAGATTTATGGATCTGGTCAAAGAAGAGAAGGGCGTGCGTGCTGGTGTGAAAAGTCTCAAGCCTGCAACTTTTGACCCATTCTGAGATGGTGGAGTTCACTAAATGAGTTTAGGACGTAATGATAACCTGTAGGATATTTAGCACTCTAATGCATGGCTGTTGTTGAATAACTAAACATTTAGCTAGAATGAACGTTACTAGTTATCTCAACAAAGTGCAGCCAACATTGCAGGCTCAAATTGATGCAATACTAAATAAAACCAAATAGCACAATGCAAATTATGCGAAATAATTATCGAACTAATTATACCATAGGACGAGAATGCCTTGTAATATTCCTTAAAAGCTTTATTCTTCATTTTAGCTGAGGAGAACAAGAGTTTAATTAAGTCTTAACTTCCTATTTTTGTACCTTGCTGGTACTCGTATCATATTAAACTTAAAATTTGAACGATGAGAAAGATGCATATTTGTCTAAATTTTGCTTCAAACAACTTGCCAAACTATCTACCAAATATGGCATCAAATATTTAATTAAACATTTAATTAATAACTGCCGTTTGCATTGATTATTAGGTCAATTAAATTTAAACATGTGGGATGCCAATTGCCATCATTATCATCATGCATATGCCAAATTAGGGCCGCAAAAGTTGTGGTATCTTAAAGGAAAGATTCATACTAAGAAATCAAATGGGCTGTCATTTCTTGAATGGATATCTAGTTTTAGAAACAAAATCCCATCTTCTTGGCTTTACTCTACATTTCAACTGCAAGGAGCATGAATTCTATGGAAGAAATCTTGATAGTTGACTTTAAATAAATTATTTTGGGTTTTGTGCTTGTGCTGCCAAATTTTGATTTGGACATTATCAAGATTAGGATATGCATTTTAATTAGAGTTAGCGGACAATATGGGTAGGAATGGTAGAAAAATCTGATCCGCACCAGACCCGACAGATACGCGATCTATTTGAGAAAAAATTCCTGGATCGGTGGAGCGGATCGCAGTAGAATTTGCAATCCGCCAAAGGATCAAGGATCAAATCGGATCTGGGTTGATCCAATCCGATCCGCTCCACTTAAAAAAAAAACGAAAAACGTGTTTGACTTTTAAGCTTCCGGAAATCGTTAAGGATGACAGTGAACATCTACTATTAAATTATGATTTAACTTAGTTGATACCTGATGTTGATTTAACTTTATTTTGTTGTCACTACAAATTGTAATGTAATGTGTGACGTAAAAAACAAGTTAGAATATTAGAGTAGTGTAATGGGTGGTCCATTTATATGTAGCCCGTCCCCTCAAGCTCCCGAGCCGATTATCAATCGTGTACTCCATGAATATATAGTCTCGACTTGCGTCCAACTAGATCACAAGAAAGCCTGTGTGGCCCATTATGTAAAAGATTTTCTACCACGACTTTTAAATAATCATAAGAATCCAATAAAGAAAAGGACAAACAAAAAAACTGATTTTTCTAGCTACTGTTCTATTTGATAGTCATTTTGCAAAAACCCTTGCATACATCTCATACTTTGTGAAAGAAATGAGTATTAACTACTGGCTAGTACGTTCCTTGTGACTAATGGCATCAATAATTGTATGAAGCCATTAATTTGAATGTTGGCTTGGGATTGCATTCTGGTGAAAAATGTACAGCATTCTTTTTAACACTTTGTGGTGCTTTGCACTATTTAAAAATTCCGAAAAATTAAGGAAAATGGTTTGTATATTTTGCCATATATTTACAAATTATTAAGAAATTTGCCCATATGTAATTGCCAATATTATGAGTTCATAGGACTCACGTCTACGTCAATAGTTGGCACTTTATGACTTTCAATGGTGTCGCTTGATCAAGATTATTAAATTATATATTGTTTGAGGAGACAAACAAATTCTTACTTTTCTTATTTTTTAACATTGCTTGAGAGTAACCGTAATTTGTGCTTGAAATTTGAGTAAAAATTATTTAACCGTTCTTCCTAAATATTTGATTTCTCCATGATTTCGTCATAGCGTAACATAGTTCAAATTGAGGCAACGATAATAAGCATTGATTACGTTTGATCTTTTGATTTCTTTATTTATTAAGTTGACATGTTTCTTTTTTTTATCCAATAATAATAACTTATCTAGAACAAGAACATTTCACATTTATTTTATTTTATTCTATTTTTTTTAAAGTACTCATTTATTTTTAAATGTGCTATATATTTATCTGGAAATTTTGTAATTGTGGAAGATATATTTATTCGATGGAGCCATTACGTAAATGGATGGGGGGAAATTGATGGAAATAGAACTCAAAATGTACCAATATACATGCATGCATGTAATAAGAACTCTATGGACTGTATAATTCTAACTAAATGAAGATTGTGTAACTAAATGTATTGTATAATTCTAATTCTATTCTGATTCTAATCTAATTAAAAGAAGATTGTGTAACTCCAATTAAATTTCTTTGTAAATTTATTAATTAATAATGTAATCAAACCAATCTCTATCATAAATGCATAATAATAATTGCAATTATATAACCCAAAAATTGTTTAATCAAAATCCAGTCCAAGATGGTAATTTATTGCTAAAATTATGTCAAATCTAAGCACCAACTCAAATTTCTTTTTTCAGAAATCAAGCTACATACGCACAACATAATGGCTCATATAATATACACTCAAAATTCTATTTTTCACACTTTATAACACTTTTAAATAAGTTGAAATCACACGAACCATATCATTTTATGTATTATCCATTGACCACCTTGTATATATACTATTATGTTAAAAAAAGTAGCTTAATTCATATATTTATCACGGACATTTTCTTTAATCTTGCCCAGTAAACATACTAAATATCCTCTTCCATTTTTGAGCTCTTTTGTAAATGTTGACCAAGATTTTTGGACCATAACGGCCCCAACACTTTATTTCAGGGATATGCATGCAAATATGGTAACCTTTCATGGCGTCCACAAGGTTAAAATAATTTTTGTTAATCTTATGACGAAAATTTCTCGTATCTAAACGGAAAAGATACTTTTTTTATTATTGGTTCAAATCTTGATTATAATAGCAGATTACTATAAATACTCCATTTTACTAGTTCAGTTTGCATCAGTTTTTCTTAAACTATGGAGATGAAGACTTCTCCTCTGTTCCTTCTGGTTCTCCTTCTTCTTCTTCCTCTCCTTGCTTCATGTCAGGAGAAAAAGGTTCTTACCGTTTGAACTTAACATTTAAATATTTCATCCCTTACTGTGTAAGAACTTGTACTGCTCATACTGTTAACTGTGCTCTGAATTAATACAGGTTTATGTAGTATATCTTGGAGAACACAGTGGAGGCAAAACACATAACGAAATTGAAGAAAACCATCATTCATATTTGTTCTCTGTGAAAGAATCTCTTGAAGATGCCAAGAGTTCTCTTGTATACAGTTACAAGTCCAGCATCAATGGCTTTGCAGCATTGCTCACCCCAGAGGAGGCCTCCAAACTCTCCGGTGAAGAAATCGCCCCCACAAGTGCTTGTAATTATATGAATGTGTATGTGTCTCATTCTTGATGGAGTAAACTATTTTTCCCTCCTTTCTTTCTTTTTGCCAACAACAGAAATGGATGAAGTGGTATCTGTGACACGGAGCCATCCGGGAAAGTACTCTTTGCAGACTACAAGGTCGTGGGCATTCACTGGCTTAGAAGAAGGAAATAAATGGTTTCGGCTGATCAAGGAGAGGGACTTCTTGCAGAAATCAAGATATGGCAAAAATATTATAGTTGGATTGCTAGATAGTGGTAATGTTCTGCAAAGATATATATATATTGAACTCTACTGAGTATATATAGTCTTGTTAAATACTGCGTACCAAATATGCACACGTGACCACAAATGAATTGTTGTTGTGAGTCAGGTGTGTGGCCAGAATCAAAAAGCTTCAGCGATGAAGGTATGGGACCATATCCATCATCATGGAAAGGAATTTGCCAATCCGGAGATGCATTCAACTCATCAAATTGTAATGAGTAAGTTGTTTAATTAATTATCCCATTCAATAAATGTTCTTCTATTGTATTAGTCCAAACCCTTTGTCGCGTCTCCTTAAAAAGTCAGTCACCTAAATGATGGATTTGGCACTAGCTCGACTGATGCTCTTCACTTTGTTACTCTTCCTTAAACAGTCACCTAAATGATAGAGGGGTTTGGCGCATAGCTCGACTGATGCTAATACCTCCAAGATGTAGGATAAGGTCTGACTTATAAGAGAGGGCATTTTGAAATGAAGCATTTTACATAGTCCCTACCTTTGTGTCCTACATTCATGACCTCATGTGCATCAATTAGTTGGCTTTGTTAGGGTACAGATTCCTAGCTATTGTCTATTTCCAATCTAATAGGAGTAAATTTTGACTTGTCAGTTATTAGTTTTGGCTTCTTGCAATGCCATCTTGTGAACTTTCTATCCCTTTAGTTTCTCTACATGACTTCGGTTTTTTGTGCCCAAGGCACTCCAATTATTCCTGTGATTTCAACTTAACAAACCTCAAGAATCAGTTTTCTCCTCTGAGAGTTAAAATTCACTTTTTCACTGGTGCTGTTTATATGTTTTTACCTCTAAAGGAACTTATAATTATTTGGTGAATGACAGGAAGATAATTGGTGCGCGATACTATATCAAGGGGTATGAGGCTTACTATGGGCCTTTGAATAGAACATTAGATTATCTGTCCCCTCGTGACAAGGATGGGCATGGAACTCACACGGCATCAACAATTGCAGGCCGAAGGGTTTATAATGTTTCAGCATTGGGTGGATTTGCTCGTGGCACTGCCTCGGGTGGTGCGCCACTTGCTCGACTGGCTATCTACAAAGTCTGTTGGGCAATCCCGCGCCAAGGTAAAGAAGACGGAAATACATGTTTTATGGAAGACATGTTGGCTGCCATAGACGATGCAATTGCTGATGGTGTTCATGTTTTGAGTATTTCAATTGGTACTTCGACGCCTACCCCTTTTAGTAACGATGGTATTGCCATTGGAGCACTTCACGCGATCAAGAAAAATATAGTGGTGGCTTGCAGCGCTGGGAACTCTGGTCCTACCCCAGCCACCTTGTCTAATCCAGCTCCCTGGATTATTACAGTTGGTGCTAGTAGTGTTGATAGGGCATTTTTAGCCCCTGTAGTGCTCGGAAATGGCATGAGACTTTTGGTAAACCAAGCAATCAATGATGAAAACTCTCATTTGATTATTCTTTCAAGTCTCAAACTGAGTGAGTTCCTTTCTCTTCTGTGATTATTCTCAGGGGCAAACAGTAACTCCATATAAGCTGGAAAGAAAGATGTACCCACTGGTTTATGCAGCCCAAGTAGTCAATCCCGATGTACCCCAAAACATATCCGGGTTCTCTCTCTCTCTCTCTCTTTCTCATTCTTTCTATATACGAATGTGTGTATACATTGAAACTGAGCAATGACAATGTGCAGGCAATGTTTACCTGGTTCCCTTTCACCCAAGGCCGCAAGGGGGAAGATCGTATTGTGTTTAAGAGGGAGTGGGACAAGAGCAGGAAAAGGTTGGGAGGTGAAAAGGGCAGGAGGAATTGGTTACATCTTGGGAAATAGTAAAGCAAATGGTGCTGAATTAGCCGCTGATGCTCATATTCTTCCGGCCAGTGCTGTCATTTACGAAGATGCTCTCAAAATTCTCAGCTATATCAATTCTACAGAAACTCCAACAGCTTATATAGTTCCAGCTAAAACTGTGTTACACAGCAAACCAGCACCGTTTATGGCTTCCTTCACTAGTCGAGGTCCCAGCACGGTTTCACCAGACATCCTCAAGGTAAGCAGAGATGCTGGCTCCTATCTAATTTGTTGAGCCACTTGATCTAAAAGTTTATTTAAACATGTCTTCAAGTGGCTTAAAGTATTATTTTTACGACGTTGAATCTTGAATGAGTAAATGCTCCGAAATAACTTTGATGGCTTATTTGACAGCCGGATATTACAGCTCCAGGGCTAAATATATTGGCAGCATGGAGTGAAGCTTCGCCTCCAACGAAACTAGACCAAGATCATCGAGTGGTCAAGTATAATATCCTGTCAGGAACTTCTATGTCGTGTCCTCATGTAGCAGCAGCCTCGGCACTTCTGAAGGCCGTACACACGACTTGGAGTAGTGCTGCCATAAGATCTGCTCTGATAACCTCAGGTACATTATATGCATCATTTTCCAAAATTTTTCTCGATTTTCTTCCCCAGATAGTCTTTGACATTACTTTTTCCCCTGCAGCGCGACTGACTAACAACATAGGGAAGCCGATAAGTGATGCATCTGGCAAGCCAGCAGATCCTTTCCAATTTGGATCAGGTCATTTTAGGCCAGCGAAAGCAGCAGATCCTGGACTCGTGTACGATGCTTCATACACCGATTATCTTCTTTTCCTCTGCAGCACTGGGATGAAGAATCTTGATTCGTCCTTCAAGTGTCCTAAAGAGCCACCCTCTCCAACTAATCTCAATTATCCGTCCCTAGCCATTCCCAAACTCAATGACACAGTGACTGCAGTGAGAAGTGTCACAAATGTTGGCAGCAGAAAGAGCCTCTACTTCGTCAAAGTTAAGCCACCACCAGGATTCTCAGTGAAGGTCTGGCCTCCGATTTTGTGGTTTAACCATGTTGGCCAGATGAAGAAGTTCACCATCACGGTAAAAGCAAACAGAGGAAATATAGGCTTACAGAAAGACAAGTATGCATTTGGATGGTATACCTGGTTTGATGGAATCCACAGTGTGCAAAGTCCCATTGCAGTTTCGGTAGCGTAGAGAATTCCCCCTCTTTCTCCTTTTATTCTTCAGGTTTATGGTAAATTTCTTTGAAGCATATGATTATTGATTAGCAACTCTTCAGCAAAAGCTGTTTTCATTATTGATGTGAAGAAACACAGCATTCCACATTTGAATTTTTCCTGCAAATTGTAGAGCATTTATCGGTACCATTGATCAAAATCAAAGATTTGTCTAGAAAAATTTGTTTATCTTGTAACTTTAACGGAAAAATAGAGGACTATTTGCATGCGAATTGAGAAGTCGAAAGGGTCACTTTAAAGTTTAAAACATCCAATATAACACGCATAGTTAGACACTATGATAAGGATGGTTTGCACCAAAACATAAATTAAAGGACGATTTATGCCTTTTTTTAAGAAGTGTAACACATATAAAAAAAAAAAAAAGGTGCTATCTTCCTAACTGCACCTTGAGAAGGTTTTAGTCGTCACGATTATCTTCTTCCAAGTTTTTCTTCCTACTAACTACAAAAAGTAACAGATTGCTATCTTTCTATCTGCACCTCAGAAAGCCTCAAGAAAGTCAAGTCTCCATAATCATCTTTTCTTAAAAAAAATCTATCTTATCTGAGTTGAAAAATAAAAATTAAAAGTTAAAACACAACTAATAATAATAAAATATAAAATGACAAAGAAAAAAGGAAGGTACATTGGGCCAGGCCAACCCGACGCTGCCCTAGTTGACCTTTATTACAGTTCAGTTCATGCATGCTTAACTTTACGTCTCTTAAACGGTCGTTTTGTGGTAATACTCTCTTATGAATGAATCGTTAAAAAAATCGCTAGTGACCTGACCTCGAAACCTGAAATTCATTTGTCTTTTTGTTTATCTTGATTTTTTCTTTTTTCTTGTAGTGTGAATTGAAGAAGATGCCTAGGAACAAAAAGAAGTCGATGAACGCTCTTCCGATCTCCGAAGCACTCGTTGGACATTAATAGGAAGGAGGGCAAAGCCAAAAATGGGCGTAGTGCTGCCACCGTGCGGCGGCTTAAGATGTACAACACGCGGCCAAAGCGAAATACAGAGGGAGGATTTTGAGGAAAGATTTTCAATCGGAGGAGTTACCGTCTACTCGGATTCAGCCCGATCGCCGATGGTTTGGTATGATGTGTTTATCTCGTCTTACTGAGTCTACTTTTCGGGGCTCCAATTCTGTTTCTTTTTCCATTGAAATTAAATAGTTACTAGATCGGACTACAAATTAAAGGCATGGAACTCTGTAATTTGACTGCATCGATTTCTCTGTATATTTTCTTGTTATTCTTTTCCGTATCAAGTGTACTATTTGTTAATTGTGGCAGAAAAGACAT
>CAVNYN010283562.1:0-18545 GCA_963692815.1 Nyctanthes arbor-tristis | reverse complement strand
TTTTAATTCATCCTCGAGAGTCATTCCCATTGTCACCAACTGATTCACAACATTCTGAAAATTATTCAAGTACTCTGTCACGCTCGTACCGTCCTTATATTTCATATTGACCAAGTCTCTGATCAGAAAGGACTTTCTGGCTGTAGTTTTCTTCTCAAACATGGACTCCAATTTAGTCCACAATTTATTTGCATCTGTCTCATGTGCCACATGATGAAATACACTATTATCCACCCACTGTCTTATCGTCCCAATAGTTTTCCTGTGCAATTTCTGTCAATCCCTATTTTCCATATCTTCTGGTTTAGAATCATCACCATCAATAGGATCATGTAAATCCTTACAATAAAGGATATCCTCCATCCTAGGTTTCCATGTCACCTAATTGTGATTGGTAAGCCTGATCATAGCACTACCAACTGGGTCATCCATTTTGATCCACACAATTGAACCTGTCTCTGATACCACTGTTGGGAATTTAATCAATTTCCCTAAACCCGTGTGATTAAAATAGGCAATCAATATATTAAGCGATAATATATGTGCGAAAATTTAAATAACACCAGGAATTATTTAACGTCGTAAAACCCTCCAATGAGAAGGGAAAATCGACGGAGCAAACCGACAACTCCACTATCACCAAATAATAATGGGAATACAATATTTATCCTCTCAAGATTATCGTCTTAAATCAAGAGGTAACCGCACACTACTACAATCACACAACACCGTCAAGAACAATATTCTTGGCACGACAATAACTCATCTAACAATAGATGGAACCCAATAATCAACAACAAGAGATGAAGAAAGTATCAGCTAACTCCGTTCTAAGAATTAACTTGGAGAAAACCACCGCTTGAAGAAGAAGAACACCAAATCAAATGTCGAAGAATCTCGTTCCAAGCAATAAAATAAAAGGCTGAATTTTTCCTTCTCCAATTCCCTCGACTGACGTGCGTAATTGCAAGACTTTTGTCCTGCTTTTTCCCTGGTTTCCGTGTCCTTTTTGTTCCCTTCATGTCCTCTGTTTTTTCCTCCTGTTTTCGTGTCTCGCATCCACGTTCCAACATATATATATATATATATATTAAACAAAACTAAATCCTAATAGGTTTAGGATTTCGTGTCCCTCAAGGCTTCTAATTTTTATTCAACCAAATTATATAATTAATCCTCCAACTTTTGTCTTGTATTTAAGTTGGGTAACATCATGGGCTAGATCCACCCAACATGGAGTAGATACTTGGAGCAGCTCTATTTATAAAAAGTATCTTTAGTATTTTAGAGAGTATCTTTAAGTTTAAAAAGCAAAATTTTTTATATGCTCCAACAAATTTTCTATTTTGATTCTTTATTTTGTTAAATACTATGAGCATTTACTAATTTATATTATCTTTTCTTTGATATATTCTCTTTAAAATGTTGATGACCAATGAATTAAAATGTAGTTGGAAAATGAACATTGAAAACTTCAACCATTAAATAACGTAGAGTGAGTTTGGCTCTCCAAAATTTGAGAGCCAAATACACTCTATTTTAAAATATTAAAATAAAGAGTCTCTTAGAGACTATTTTTATGTTGCACTAGGATTGGCCTACAGCAAACTAGGGCGAGGTGAGAAGAATGCCAATACGGGAAAACATGAAGTGAGTTTCAGAACTGAAAAGGCCATTTCTAGATGAAGAGAGTAATCTTAATGACACAATTTGGAGTATTTAATTGCAATGTGGACCTAATTTTGAGTACGTAAATCAGTAAATGAATCGCAAACCAACTGGAAATTGTTTAGTAGTTTCCAGCTAGAAAAACTAAAGCTAAATTCTTGACTTTTTCTTGATTGTTTTGGCTTCAATTCAGTGTACACACAATGGTGAACTTGTCAATCCATTAATTAATAGACAGAAGCAGTTCCACTTGGGGAGATTTGAGTGGCTCGAATTGTCAAGTCCTTAGATTGTAGAGTCTATAAATGAAATTTTTAATAGGATTCCAAAGAGACTGCTTCAACTGCTTCATTCTCAAGTTTCTTAAAGTATGCACCAAACCAAATGGAATAGCTTTTGTGAAACCATCTTAAACGACAAATTTACCATGACTTGGTCAACCATATATCTTGCCGGCACAATACACAGACACTACATTAACTTTTTAATTATGCATTAAATGATTTTTAATTGTCAAGAATTACGGTCTTCATTTAAGTTGAGAGACTAGTGTATTAGTTTGAGTTAGTTGAGCCTTGATGAAGTTTGAGTTCTGTCAAGACTCAAGAGTGTTATTAGAAATTTTGTGGTAATTTTCTTTTTGCATCGAAATTTCATTTGGAATTGCTGCTAGAGCTTAATTTCTGCTTCTTAAGGAATTGCAAGTAGTTTTTAGTTTGTTTGATAATTTTTAAAAAACTGATTATAGGAAAATCTATTTCTTTCAGAGGAAATTTGGGAAGCGACAAAAGTAATGCTTTTAGCTTTATTGATCATTCGTTTATAAATTTCCAACTTTAACATTTCTTTTTTGTCCAAATTTAACATTTCTAGATATTGAATATTTTACTATTTCATTTTTTTATTTTTAAATTGTTTGTGCATGAAAGATAAATTTAAACTTAAATTTGTTTACTATTATATTCCAAATTTTGTAAAACTCTGTTACAATTTTATGTCCATAAAATTAAAACTTCTTTACTCTTTATTATATATATAAACCCTTCTTTCGCTTTCTAATTATTTGTAATTTTCAGAATTTAATATACATTAACTGATTGCGGTTGAATTGATATGAAAAATACCAAAAAGAAAAAACAATATATTATTTTATAGAAGAAAAAAAATATTCTTTTGAATAATATTGTTTATCCTCATACATGGTGGCTTGTCTGTTCATTTGTAATTCCTGGGAATGAGCAAATCCTTTCGAGCAGAACTGATCTCAAAGTTCTCTTTTGAAGATCGTAAGGCGATTGCTTAAACATAAAAAAGTTGCAAGAAAAATTACACTGAATCCTTATTGTACTATCATTGCTAGAATTATGCTATTACTGAATCATATGACAATTATCAAGACAAATAATTCAAGATGAACTGAATACTGAAGGTCGAGGAGGGACAGGAACATCCGCAACTCCTTCAAGCATCTGTGTAATTCTTTTCATGGATGGCCTTGTTGAAGGATCCTCTTGAATGCACCAAATTGCTATCTTCACTAGCCTTTCTACATTTTTCATGTCATTCCTTGCTTCCTCATCATTTTCCACCATTTTGTTTACTTTCTTCCTGCTGTAGCAGTCATAGGCCCAATCGATTAGAGCCTTCCCTTCTTCTCCCATTGCAAACTTAACGCTTGACGTGCAGCAGATGATCTCCAGTAACATTACTCCGAAGCTATAAACATCAACTTTCACTGTAATAGATGCTTTCCTGAACCACTCAGGGGCGAAGTAACCCACGGTCCCTCTAATGTTTGTTCGTGCTGCTCGACTTTGCTCTGCCAACAGAAGTTTTGCTAATCCAAAGTCTGCTATCTTAGGCGTCAAGAACTCGTCTAAGAGTATGTTTTGAGGCTTGATGTCGCAATGGATTATCTGTGTGCTGCATTCTTCGTGCAAGTACGTCAGTCCTCTTGCAATACCGCATACAATTTGCACCCTTTGGTTCCAATGAGGTCGGGATAACCCAAAGAGAAAGCCAGCTAAAGACCCATTGCTCATGCATTCATAAACCAAAAGCCGGTTTTCTCCTTCATCACAATAACCAAGTAGAGTGACTAAGTTCTTGTGGTGCGTCCGCCCAATTGCATTTACCTCTGTTGTGAATTCTTTTTCAGACTCTGCTTCAACCTTTTTCAGCTTTTTTACAGCAATATACCTTTTCGGATTTGTTGGCGTTACACCTTTATAAACAGTTCCAAATGATCCTTTCCCGAGTTGCTGTTTGAAGCCCCCCGTTGCCTGCTCGAGTTCTTTGTATGTATACCTTCTCAAGACGGATGTAGCTGTATTTGGCGGCAAATTTAGTATCTTATTGTAATGTAAGAAGTAAACAACAGCTGCTATAATAACCAAAAGAAGAAAATTGAGAAATGCAGAACCCCCAAGTAGAAGTGATACAACGAGGACTAAAGTAGACTGATTTCCCTTCTTGTTTTGACACGAGTCTGTGTTGTTATACTTCGACACCTTGATGAGGGCCGTCCTGTTCAAACCCCTGGAGTTTCTTCCATTTGAAAGGGGGTACTTTTTCTTCCAGCAGTTTCCCCCGGTGTAAATTGCAGCAGCACAAAAACAATCCATCAGGCAGAGGTCTTTACAGGTATCCTTAGTTATTAGAGGTCCAGTCTGGTGTTCATAATCTGCTAACGGCCAATCAGTTTCATTTAATTCCTTGAGCTCAAATGAATCTGTGTTAAAATCCATTCCATTTTGCTGGCAACTAGGCAGATGAAAATCTGGCTTGCAGCCTTTTGATTGATCTAATCGGTCCACCAGAGAGTATCCAGGGGGACAAAAACATTTGGGCATTCCATTTGAGTTTTTGCAGTAGCTATTAAATCCACAAGCGCCGCTCCCAAGATCATTGATGACTGCGCTGCATATGTCTTCTGGAGTGTTTTGAGTAATATTCCAGGCTGATGGGCAACTACCGGCAGTAGCATAATTCCATTTTGGATGATTATACTGCCTGAACACTCCATCATAATCAATCCTTGCCATGTGGTAGGAATCTTGTGTCGGACGGAATTTTCCTTTCGTGATATTTTGTATGTTTTTCGTTCCTTGCCTTAAGTATATTAAACCAGCCTCGTTGAATACCAGTTCGGCATCAGGATTAGGCCGTACCGTTCCGGTAGCCCAATAAGCACTGATAACATCTTGAGATGGCAAAAATACGGTGTACAGCACAAGATTTCCATCCTCTTGCATACTAAGCTGAAATCTTCCTTTCGTGTAATTCGTGGGAGATTGGCTCGAACTAAGTCTCCCTCCCATGCTTATGTTCTGGCCAGGCAAGATTGTATCAGTAGGCACTTTGAAACTCTCCCATATGTATTTCGAGTCTCCATTTATTAACACAAAATTCCCTGAATCAAGCATGGCTGCGCAGTTGGCTCTACCATCGTTATTAGTTTGAGCCCTCCATATTTCCTTGCCTTGAGGATCGTATAGTACAAACTGCCCTTCATTTGTCAGCTGAGCTTTTGATCCTCCTGGAACCTCATGATCATTTACCGACCAAACGATAGTTTGTTCCGGTATTTTACTGAACCAAATAGCTAACAAGAAGAGATCTTCATTGGCATAAGGAGAATGTTGGAGAGGCCTAAATCCGAAGGCAAATTCACCTGAAGGTGAGCTCCACGGGGTGGCATCTCCGGTTGAGATCGACCAGCCTGACAAAACGTTAAGATCGGAAGACCAGCTGCGGGATAGGCCGAGTAGAAAAGGAAAACTGAAATGATCAAGAATGAATTCAGTTGAAGAGATGGAAAGGCCATTTTTTAATTAGGTTTTGAAACAGTATTCAATTGAGCATTCAAATTCGAGAACGCTAGATAGGACATATATGTAAGAGAAATCAAGATTTTTTACTTGAAAACTCAACTCTCGTTGCGTTGACTGAAGCATCTTGACGTGTAGGTTCAGTGTTTTTAAATTCAATAGTCATGTCGTATACGCCTCATTGTTTCAAATATTGATTGCATATTATTTTGTATTAACTTGTGCATGAGAGTGAGCGTTCTTATGTTCTAAGCATGCACCAGTTTTTTTATGGAGCCTAATATAGAGCAGATTGGACTCCATACAGGGTATGAATCTAATCTGACTCCATAGAAATCAACGGCATACCATTCAATGCATTTAGAAAAAATTGCACAAATGTCAAATTACATGTAGCAAAAGCCAAAAAAGTCATTTTTTTTTTCACAAAGTCTAACTGTAGCAAATATTGACTCATGAACAAACAAAAATACCCCTAGTTTTGAACATTGATGCCCGAGAATACCCCATCTCAATTCTAACCAACACAGTAAATAACTTTATTTCCCGCGTACGCCAATGTCCCATCTATTCAGTCTGGATTTCTAAATCAGAAACATCCCTACACAAACAAACTCCTTCATTATGGGAAATTGAAATTAGCAGACCAGTCTTGCACGAACAGCCCTTAACAAACGCGATCTAAGTGTGAAGAGTACCCTATTTTCGGTCGCACGCGAGTTCAGCCTCAAACGGAGAAGAAGACTCCCGCATACATTGTTTCCAGTTAAGTTCGAGCGACATGTGAGGGCTATCGTCGGACTGTCGAAGCCAAGATGCTTGATTTGGGCATAAGAAGAACCCTAGATGAACCAAGGAGATCTTACGTGGAGGTAATTTTTGATCCCGCCTTTAGCTTTGCTGAAATTTTGGCTTATTTCTTTTTTCCCCAAATTTTAAGGGTTTTACAACTCTAAAATTCTCCGGAGTATTCTGGTTTCTGCTTCTTCATTGAATGTATATATATTCTGGTTTCTGCTTTTACTTGAGCTACTGTCTCCATACTTAGTGAGGGTGAAAATTCTTGTATGACATTTCTTGTTATTTCAGTTTATAAATTGACAGAGTGTTTGTAGGTTTTGGTTAGAGTCCTCATTAGGTCTTGTGAAAACGAAGCATTCTTTATTCATTTATTTTTTTACTTATCTGCAGAAAGAAAATTTCTAAAAGAATCCTTGGCTTATTGTAAACTTCCAATCATTTTACTCTTACTTAAGCTTGATGGGGTCAATGATTTCTAGAATATAGCACATTGTCATGGTAAACACTGTTGGACTCTGATTTGAATCATAGAGTTCATAGGTTTATTCAGAATTCTGTACCTTTGCATTTTTCTGATTAATTAATATTTGATTTATCTCTTTATTGCATATTCTATTATCTTCAAGGGACTGTTGGTTGAATATCAGACGATTAAAATAAGTTCTACCACCTGAACTTTAGTTTCAGAGTTCTGTTGCTATTAGAAACCTGAATTAGTTGCAGATGAGTGCTTGCTTTATCGTATTTGTTATTTATGAAAACTTGTTGAAAATGCCAAAATTTGATATTTTTCCACTAGTGATATCATTAGAACTATTAGGGTTCAATTTTCTAGTATTTAGTCTCAAGCTAGTCAAGTTTACTGAACTGTTCATATGTAAGTTGCTGATTTGTATGAAGAATTTGAGAGTATTGGAAACACATCTTTAAGGTTATGCTTTTATGGAGTGTATACCAATATGAACTCTTCGATTGTAGTGTAGATATAAATTGACTGGTGGTGTTGCATTTACCACTGATTTATTTATTAGCAGCCTTAGAATATATACTTGTTATAGCAATATAGTTGTTGACACTCTTTGTCTTCGTTTTCATCCTCCTCATGAACTTTGTTTTCCCTGATAATTTTGTTCACATGAAAGTACTGAATCCTCTGAAATTTCTTGACACATGATTATTTGACATTTGATAATGGTAAATAGGTGGCCTGTAGAGATTACCCTCATTCAATAGTACCATTGATAATACTATTCATTAATTATCAATGGTACTACATATGTTGTATTATTAATTATTAATTAGTCTTCCCTTTTTTATAATTAAAAATCATTAATTATTATTGCTTCAATTATAACATGTTTTTTGGATCATTTTTGCCGTGAAGAAAGACTACCCCCACTATGTTTTATTAAAAAAAAAGGCTATGATGGCTTATAATTCACATTTGGATATCCAGCATTTTTTCTCCTTTTATCTAATGAAGAAACTATTTAAAAAGTGAGAAAACATGCAAAGAGAAGAGAACAAAATGGTGTATATATGTATTGGGTGGGAGTGTACATACAAAGGGTAGAAGACAGTGTGGATTATTCTAGGAAAGTTAAATGAAGGGAGAAACTGAATAACAAGGTAGGTTTGTTTGATATTTTTCTATCAAGGATTCCATAATTCTGAGATCTAGACAACGTTTGCCCTTTTTTACTTTAAGTATTTGATCAGTCTCTTTTAACCCCTTATATGGAGTCCCACTCCCTTCCTCTTTACCCCTCAAGCCACCCCCACCCCCACCCCCACCCCCACCCCCACCCTAAAAAATAGCCTTCTTCATTGCACAAAAATCCAAACAGCAACCGATATTTGTTTACTATTTAACATTAGGTACATCTCCAAAATATTCTGTACATAAATTCCAGAATAACTTCATTGAAAATACCACTTTGCCTTATTGACCAGTGTTTAATACAAAAAAAATAGAAAATTTATACTTTTTTTGAACCCAAAATATAGAGATAAAAGAAGAAAATGGTTGTTTCCCATTTTTGAAATCTTGTGTTGTTTATACTTTTTATGTGCTGTTGTTCTTAATTTTCCGTTGTTAATATGGAGTTGAATTAATGTTTTTCTTTATTTTTCTTCCCCTCTGATTGAGCATTTTTCTCGGTGAAATATATCAGGTGTTAGAATTTGAGGAGGCAGTTTTCAGTGCAACATTAAATAAGGTTGTAGGGTGGTGGGCTAAGTTTTTGGTGGCATTAATTGGAAGTCATGTCAGAGAGGTATTTCCAAAATTTTATTCTCTTTCGTAGTCCCTAAAATAAATGGATTTGTAATGGGTGATATAGTCTAGAGATTCAAGTTATGGAATTTTGCATATGGGCCAAAAAACTACGTATGTGAAGATGTAAATAACATCTGTGTTTTCCATGGATAACTTTGTCGAGTTTTGTAGATTTGTTTACCATAATCCACTGGAATTCTGCATTGCTCCCACAACCTGTTATGGGAGATAAATTCCATAGAAGGAACTTCTGGAATCTAGGATCTAGATGCTATAGTCATGCTTACATTCTACAGAGATTCTTGAGTTTGGTATTTGCTGTTAAAAACGTGATGACTCCTATTAAACAGTGCTTTTCCCCCTTTTACCAGTTGAAAGTCTGAAGAATATGCATAAAGTATAGGCTGCATTATTTGGAAGAGTAGATAAATAGATTTCTATATTGAAAGCTGTGACATAACCATCAAAGTGGGTTGACCTTATATATGGGTGAATATGAATTTGGTGATCAAATGCTTACTCCCATGGTTAACATGTCTAGACAGTAGTTTGCTCTTAGCATTAGTTATGGAGTTCAGTCCAGGAGGAGGAAATGTCAATTAATGATAGATCGGAAGAGCACACGTCTGGAGAATCCAAAAAAATTAAAAATAGTCACCGTGATATTCCTAGCAGAAAGTATTCATGGTTAGTGCTAGAACAAGACAAGAAATCAATCTTGTGTAAAAGAGGAACATGGCAAGTTAAATTGCGCTTTAAACGGGTAAAAATTATGGAGCAAGTGCTGGAAAGATACCTATTTGGGGTGCACAAACCCGGTTCAGTTGCAACCATGATTTATCAACAATTTGCTTTTGTCTGTTGACTCGTTTATACATTCTGGACTTGTTTTACTTAGACATAGCTATAGAGATATAATGAGCTAGTCTGAGTGTTTGACTACTGTTACTAGATGTTGGTTATGTGAAATGCATGCATAAATTCCATTATACTTTGATATAGACAGCATTATAACAGCAGCTTACTATTGGATTATAATGGTAATGTATGCGATGGACCTAGTAAATGATTTCCAAACATTGCTTGTTCTCATGCAAAGTCGGCATGTGGAAGTTGTTCACACAAGTTGAAATTTAGTAGAAGGCTTGTTGGACTCAAATATATACCTTACTCTCCTATTGTAGTAAAACAAACTTAGTGTGGCATACTTAACCACAGTTGTTAAATCATAGCATGTGGATTACGTATTCAGCACCTCATACAAAACTAGTGTCACATTGCATGTATTATGATCTGTAGCAATTGAACAATGAATACTTATATGATGTTAGAATACGTACTAAGCTTACATTATAGCATCCCGTCCATTATGTTTTGCATTAGCAGACGTGGTTCTATATCCGTACTTTATTAGAGTTATTTGTTGAACGATTAATTGGCTGCCTGTGTTATCTTCAGGATGGAAGAAGTTTACTGCATTGTCAACGAGAACGAAAGGTGCAATGTGAAGGTCACCCAGTTGTCAGTCTTTAAGCTTCTCAAGAAAATCCAAACTAGCCTGAATGAGGGCTACTTAGCGAAATTTAAACTATCATGCTTCGGCCCTCTGCTTGAGCTATCAAGGGTTCAATTTTCTGATGTCTTAGTCTAAAAGCTCATCACACAGATGGTATGATGCAAGAAAAGAAATGAATTCTGGTTCAAGTTCAATGGCCTACTGAGGAGATTCAGCATTAATGAGTTTGCTCTTGTCACTGGCCTCTGTTGTGAGCGTGAGCCATCTGGAAAGGAGTACGAGTCCCTTTTAAAGAAGAAGCAACTCAAAAAGAGCTACTTTGAAAACTGCCCAGTATGCGTTATAATAAACCTAGAGGGTCTCCATAACTGTGATAATGGAGAACAACACCAACATTAATGACGTTAATAAGGCTACAAGTTGCAGTAAATTCTAGATTCCATCAGAAGGAGTCTAGAGAAAATCACAGTATTGGAATGGCATTTAGTAATACCGGATCACACGACGCTCTTCCGATCTTTGTTCTCTAGAGTCTAGGCCGTTTCAAATAACCCTGAAATTGAACTATTTACGTTCTCTGTACGCTAAAGTCTAGAGTCTATATTCATTCATTGTTGTTACACGGTAGAATTTCATAATTGCTAATCTGGACTCTATGTCAATGGGTTTGCATAAGCCTAAACTGAATATATTCACCAAAAATCAGAGTTGTGTGCACTTTAACTAGTCCGCGAGGTCAGCCTAACGGCCATTGACCACTCTGTCAGTTGTTCTATAGAATGTGAAGTGGCTTAACGTTGTCTAATCACCTATTTTAGTTCACATATACCCTAATTTAACGTAATGTCAAACCAATAATCCATCAACACACAAACCGAGAAGAAGAACATAGGTTAACTGAGAGGTCAAATGAGAAAATGAGATCTTGGTAGACGTCAACTGAGCAATGGCATAACAAATTTGGCGTGAAAAGTGAGCTCGAGAGACTTACGACCAGACTACAATGGTGCTAAACGTTGAAGCAGATCGGACAACGTTCTTGGTATCAAAAGCTCAGGTTGAGAATCCTCCAAACCGTATCCCAAATGCTTGCTTTCCTCCTCAAGTCAGTGAGTTTGATGTGCAAAATTGGATTTGGTTCAAAGCTAAGCTTATGTTGGAAGTTCGCGTTTTTCGAAGTGACTATGACAAGTCTAATCATCTTTATGTGTGTCAAGCCATTTGCCATAAACGGAAAAAAGGAAAATCAAGGGTATATACGTCATTGTAATGGTTGAATATTGCTATATTCGGACTTATAATTTTTTTCACTATTTTCGACAATATATAGTTACTTTTCGCCGTTTCTGCAAATCTCCCATCCATTTATTAGACAAAATAGAATTATGTTGGACAAAGTGACCGTGTTAAATGAAGCTTCGTAAATAGTAACTTTTGTGTGAAATTTCACTTGGTCCCGGGAAGACATTTCAAAGACTGCATTCTCAGATTTCTTAAAGTTTTTTGCCCAAGTTTGATTCTTATAATAAGTGACAACATTATAAACTATAATTTCTAGTTTTATTGAAAGAATTTAGTAGTCTAACCAGTAATGACAATGATAAAAGGGAGGAGTGGTGAAAGGATCCTAAGGAAAATGATATAGTTTCCATCGAGCTAAAACAATAAATATGCTGATGTCTCTAGTAAACCAAAGTCATCGTTTAATTACTATTTTGCTTCATTTCTTTCTCTAAAAATAAAAAATGGAAGATTTAGTTACGATTAAGAGCTACTTTCTATCTTCAATCACGGATCCTTTACGCGTATTGAGCATTCATTAGTCCACCTTTATTTCAGCGGCACACGTACTCCAAGAAAAAAAGGAAATTAGTGTGGGTTCATTGGGCGCACCATGAATATCTACACTCCAACTCCATGTGGACATGGGCCAAGAAGGAGAGAGGACTCTCCCTTATTGAAAATGCTTATTGATATCAGGGACACTTTATGCCACAATGAAGGATCAACAACAAATGCTATCCAAAAGCTCGCCAGTTGGGAAAACTCAGGGAGATTGCATATGCATACAAGTTATGATTATTTCCGTTTGAACGGGACCAAAAAAGTGTCGGGCTTAAGTTGTTTGGAATTCTTGTATCACTCCTAAGCATGCCTCCATTCTCTGGCTGAGTGCTAAATAAAGCTTTTAACCAAAGATCGAATTATGTACCCTTAGATATTTGCAAGGATTGCAGCTTTTGTGGAACAGGGGGCAGAAACACTTGATCATCTCTTTTTTTCAGTGCACCTTCACTTTGAGAATTTGGCGGCAAATAAAAGTTTGATGGGCATTCTTAGATCCATGACGACCATCTATAGTGCATTGAAATGGGTCAAGAAACAAGCTCGTGACACAGCACGGAACAAGGTTAAACATATTGGTCTTGCTACTAAATATTATTTATCGTATTTGGACAGCACGTAATCGGCAAATTTTTGAAGATCTTGAACCAACCTTGGATGGCATCGTCTATCGCATTAAAACAAGTCATGTTCATCTCGTATCTTAATTATTCAAGTTCGAGTCCGTAGCTATGGCTAAAAGTTCCTTTTGATTTCATCATGCAAGTCATCCTGGGTATGCTTAAGGTATTTATATAGCTACATGTTTTGATCAATACAAATTACATTTACTGATTAAAAAAAAAAAGAAAGAGAAAGGAAGGAAACTAGTGTTGACGATGTAAGCAAATCTCTTCTAATTATTCATTCTTCCGGTTGATTTTGGATGTGCATGTTTCTAGTCGGTGGGGGAAATCCTAGTTGAGAGAATTTGCTACATAAATAGCAAGATGATATTTTATTGAAAATTGCTATTTATTTAGACTAGAAATCTGCAATGTCTTATTACTAAACATTGAAAAGGGAATTATAACATATTTTCTACTCTAACGACTAGTTGTGTTGAGGATGGTTAAAATAGTAATTTAACCCATCAATATCCAGGCCCCAACTTTGATGGATAAAATTACTATGTTAACTCTCATTAGTCACCCAACTAGTATCATTACTAGTGAAAAGGTGATGTCTCTAGAGCCCCATTTGCATATTGAACCGGATTTATTTCTATCTTGGGGTAAATTTTGTTGGCAGCACAAAATTCCAGCATTTGTTGTTTGCTTTGTTCCACTCTATATTCAGGCACTTATGCACTCACCATTCCGTACATGCCACGTGAAATTTCAATGGACGTATACATACACCCACATCGAACGGTTAGCACTCCGCACAAGTGTCAAACAGGTTTCTTGATAGTTTTGTTTTGTATATACCTTATGTAATTTAATGTTATATAAGTCGTTTTTGAAAAATAAACAATATTATTTATTTTAAAAAACTAACAATATTATTTATTTTAAAAAACTAACAACAATGAGCACACGCCCGAACTTAAGTCAGTATGTAAGTTGGAGAATTTGCTATCAAGTTCATACCAAGGTTCACTAATTCAGTCACTTTGGGTTCCCGCGAGGACAAGGATGGGCAGTTTTCAACAAGAATATTTCTATTTGGCCATGAAGGTTGACAAAAATAGTAAATTTACCTTATTATCCCTGTTTATTTCTCTCTCATGTGGTGGTGTGTAGGAATAATAAGATAATTTTAAACTCCCTTTATCAATATTTTTGTCTTTTCATGTGTCCATATAGCTTGATTCTTTTAAAAATGACAGAGATAATCCAACGATACATTTACAGATATGATCTATTCAAAATGAATTTGAATAAATTATGTAGAGCCTTAGCATCCATCGCATCGAGGACAACTTGGTTAGTGTTTTCATAAGCACATCCAATCCACAACGAAATGCCCAATAGATGAGAAAACCTTCAGTGCTCCAGACTATCAACAACTTGCATGTGGGTTTTAGGGTCCCAATTTGTTATTTAATTTGAGCCCCAACGCCTATATGTGGATACTTAATTGGTCAAGAGCACTGAGCACTGAGTGCTCCTAGAGCACTGAAGTTTTTTTTTTTTGCCCAAGTAGATTGCTCCAAGAACATTAATTAGTAGTTACCTTAAGATGTCATCAAGAAATGAATGAAAATCTAGGGACTCGTCTTCATTCTTTCTTAAAAATTCCGAAGCATGTGTTTGTAAGTTCAAATTACTCACATTTCATGCACTAGGATGTAACTTGAAATTCCTCCTTTTCCACATCTATCCTGTTAAATTTCGGGACTGCTCTCTTCCGTTAGAAGCATGGATTGGATTTCTATTTTCCATTCCGAGGGAGCAACATTGACACGCTGCAAGAATTAACGTGCGAACCTACATCAAAACTCCAACACGGTCGGCATAAATAAATAAATTAGTTATAAACAAAAAGCTGCAGATGAAAATCGACATTGATTATCTGCTCTGGTGTAAATTAACTGATGCATGGTTTTTACTCGCGCATTGAGGTATCCATTGAGACTAAATTTAACACGTACCTTCCGCATCCATCCCAGCTACTCCTCACCCAAAAGTAACACTCACGGATCTAAATATGACACAGACGGCTACTTGTTTTTGCAGAAAATATTGGAGGTCACCTTGTTCCTTCCTTAGACAACAAAAAGACAAGTTTTGTAACTTTCGTCCTGCTCATTTTCCACTAGTCACAACATAAATTTTTCATTCAAAAAGTTTATTGTACCAAACAACTGATTTATCATTGTATATTCTTCAACAAAACGGAAATCCAACGTTTACAAGTGCCATATCCTCCAACAATTCGATGTAATGGAATTCTATTTTCTGTGTCATAACATGTTAATACACAAAAAATACAACACTCATCTTAAAACTCTATCTCTCATTTTTCCTTTTTGGGACAGATCTCTTTCCGGATCATCATATCCTTCCAATCTGTCAACAAAAATTGCATACCAAGGCATTCTAAAGTCTCTTTCAACTTTGCAACATATATTACATTAGAAACCTGCCCATCCAGCAGGTTGAGAAGCCAGTTTACTTTCTCCTTTCTTCGATTCAACAGAGCTCTGAGAATCATGTAAATTGCTCTGAGAGCTTGTAGCAGGAACCGCCTTAAAATTATCTGTTCCAAAACCCCATGCACTAGTACCAGAATTTGGATCGACGCGTTGTTTATATTGGTTACCGTTTCTTGTTCTAACAGATTTAGGCGTATTGTTTGTTGATGTCGTCAGCTTGGGATCATCAGTGAAGGCCTTCCAGGGTTGAGGGTCTGGGCTTGGAGAACTTTGGTCAAACAAACCTTGTCGGAGTTCCTGGACCATACCTTCAACCTTGTCCATCTGGCAATACTTACAAAATGTAAGAACGTAAGTTATACTAGAACATGCATGGTAGTATTCAGAGCTTGTTTGATGAAACTTCAAATCTAGTCTAGCTAAAAAGCTGGGTGAAAGTCAACAGATATTTCCAACCATATGTTCTCATCAAATAACCTTGCCAATAGACCTATAAGTTTTCCCTAGTTAGAGCATCATCATTGATAGTGTTAAAATAGGTTGTTTGTCAACATAGAAAAGTACCTACATTGGTGGTGTTAAAGAAGTTAAAAGAATTTTTTTGAGTTGCTTGTTAACTTTAACAATAATTTTAACATTGTGCTAGAATTTAATGTTTTTCAAAAATTCTTTTTTTATTTATTTAATAAAGTCTAACCAATAACTTTGGACAATAATAGGGTCCACTTGGACTTGAGTAGATTTTAGAGATTTTGTTTAACACATTCAATGTGACACTTCAATAGTTGTTGAATTTAACTTGCATGTGTGGCATTTAACAACTTCTTAAAATGCACTTTATTGCTTATGTGGATGCCTAAATTTAACAAAACCAATGTGGATGCTCTTACCACACATTTTTTGAAAAATCACCTCCCAGAAAAGTTTTATCAAACATGGGTTCATGTAATGTCTAGGACTAGCTAAATTCTTCATACCAAGGTAAATCCCAAAACAATTTTAATAGATTGAAAAAACACCTGTTGGGTGGTTGACAGGTTGCTTCCAGTAGATCTGGAGACATCTCTACTCCGTGATGGAGAGCTCGTAGCAAGAATTTGTTTAAGGTCTTGAATCTCTTGTCGTTGTGATTTGCATATCGCAGACAACTTTTCATATTTGGAAGTTATTTCGGCCTTCTCTGAGTTAGCAACTGCCAGCTGCTCTTTCAGCTTTTCTACCTCAGCCTCTAATAACTCTTCTTTCTCTGATTTCCTACAGTAACTTTCAGAAGTAAGTTTGTCAAGATCAAATTCAGCAATAAAGGTGTTGAAGGCCTCATTTTGAAAGTTAGGCTGCTTCTCCATTTTGTTTGATTTTGATCGTCCATTCGAATGGTCGGAATCATCTGGGAAGAGATTCATCTTGTAGACCTTAGAAGGGCCATTCCCAGGCCCATCGACTGATTTCCTTTGTGCATTCTTTTGGATATGATGCCATTGAAGATTTCCCTCTTTTTGTGCTAGTTGCACGGAAAGCTGGATGGTTTTCCAAAGTCAAATCTTCATCATATTGGGGAGTCCTTTTATCTTCCTGGATAACTGCATCCTTTGCGTGCTGGGTGGTCCAGAAAGCACCCAATGAACCAGTACTTCCACCCACCCCCTGATTATTCAGAACTGATGAATTATTTTGAGATGGAGGTGCTGGTGGGCTTCTCCGAGGCATTGGATTTGATTTACTGGTGGTTCTTGCTGTGCCTGCAAATACAACATGGGCAAAACAGTTAATTGAATCCCAAAGAAAAATTGAATAAGAATGTCAAAATTTAGCATATACGTCTCTTTGACAAATAATTCGTCAAGAGATGCCAATATTCCAGCTGGGTCTTATCATAATAATTTTTACATCACATGAGAGTCTAACCACAAAAACTATGTAGTTACCTCCATTCACATCAATACCCTGCTGTTGCATTTCTGGAGGTCTGTCAGGTAACGATTTCTGTAACTCATCTGGCAATAGACCATTAACACGAAACCAGACCTGATAAAAAGATGAGACACAAAGTAATCAGTAAGCACATCTAGAAGAATGGCCCTTGAGATGGCAATGGCCATAAACAATCTACAACTAACCTAAGTTCAAGGAGATGAATGGCCAATCAAGCAAAAAGCTTGCCTGCGTGATATCTGGTCTGTCGTCAGGGGAAGATTGAAGCATATCTCTGATAAGGTCGGTCAATGACACACTGTATTTGGGTAAATCTGGAATACGATAGTTCCCATTTAAAATCTGAAGTTTCGATTCACCATCAAATGCTGACTTGAAGTAACATATGCGGAAAAACAGACATCCTAGTGCCTACAAGTAACAAGATAAATATGAATGCAAAATAAGTCAAAGATGTGTCTGCATTCAGATTCAGAACTGAAGGAACCCTCCACTTACCCATATATCTACCTTCTCGTTTATCAATTCTCGCCTATATAAATCCCACATCTGAGACCAGAGAAGTCCAGAGAGTAGTTAAACAGTCATCTATCAGAAATAACAGAGATCCTCATCACAAGTTTTTCGTACCTCAGGGGCTCTATATGCAGGTGTCGTATATTTCCTGATATTGTCTTCCTCAATTCCCATTTCCTCCGGCTTCTCAAAGCGTTTATGATTGGTAGAGGTACTACCAAAGTCGCACAACTTCCATAATCCATCAGATCCAAGCAGCAGATTCTCAGCCTTCAAGTCTCTACATAATGCAGGGCAAAACTAAGTTAGAGAGGGAAGAAAGCTAAGGGAATTCAACAACGTAGACAGCCATACAGTTAAATCGCAATACATTCAATGTAAATAATTGTTATTAAAGCCAAAAAAGTGGGTCTGGTTTTTTTTTTTTTTTCTTTTCTTTTTTTTTTTTGGGGGGGGGGTGGTTGAATTCACAACAGCAAGTACTCAGCAGACCGTAAAATTTAGTGCACTCTCTTTTTCCCACCGCCTATAATCCATATGGTTTTTATATGAAGATTTAAAAGTTAAACTCACACAAAACAGGTAGCAAACTCGTTCTATTTTAGAATAGAATTTAATCAAACTAATCACATCATACATCTCATGCAACCCACCTATACTATACATATCTCAATCGCACATTTCTTTAAAAAAAAAAAAAAAAGAAAAATAATCTAATCTTATTTCAAAATAGATTAGATTGCTAACAAGGGCTAATCATTTATGCTAGCAATTCAGCAAACATTCAAATTAGTCTAAAACTGACAACACACCAAAAACGTGATTATTTACATGAAATAGAACTAGTTGTGCCAGACATCAGAAGTCTTTACCGGTGAGCAATAGGTGGAGTCTTGCAGTGCATTGCGAAGACAGCATTACATGCATCCCTGAAAATTTGAAGGATCTGCTTCTCCTCAAAAAACCCAGCTCCTCTGCTCTCTAGCACATTAACTAGAGATTTCTCACAATATTCCATGA
>CAVNYN010283553.1:0-20378 GCA_963692815.1 Nyctanthes arbor-tristis | reverse complement strand
ATCTTTCTGAGTTCCTGGAACTCTGTGTCATAAATGAATTTTGGATTTTGTGTCATAATAAAACAGAAGCAGGTTTCAAAAAATAAAAAATAAAAATGGAAGCATGATTTGGGCCCCCAAGCTAGCTGAGCCCTAAGCAGCAGTAGCCTGCTCAACTTCAACAGGTCCGGCCCTTGGTGAGGGGAGAGAGAGCTGAGGGTACTGTAGGAGAAAAGAAAAAGGACAAATAAAAAAGAGAAAATATATTCACATTACAATTTTTTATAGCTACACCACATTTTTATTAGTTTAAAGATCCTCGATCTTTATGATGAAATTGAAGTCTCAAGAAATTTTATTGCATTTTTTCTAAATATTTTTTAATTTATATATCTTTTTTTTAATTATTGTAATAACTATACAAAAAATTTTATTTGAATGTCTTAAAGTCATAAGAAAATATAAAAAATATTTATTTTTATAGGTTTTTTTTTGCTTATTTAAATGATTTAAGTGGTTTTCACACTGAAATTTTTATATGGAAATAATTGTTAGATACAATATGTGATAACCCATAAAAGATTAAGAAAAAAATATGACGAAAAAAGAGTTAATGACTAAAACTAAAAACTCAAAAAGATGAAGGACACTGAATATAATTAGTGCGTGGTGTATTTAGTAAAAAATGTGGTGTCAATATAACTCCCCAGTAAAAAATGATAATAAAGTTAGTTGGTGGTTGTAAGAAGAAAAAAAGAAATAAAAAGAAAAATGGACAAAAGGATAAATAAGGGAAAAAAGAAAAAAAGGAAAAATGAAAAAAGATAATAAAATTAGTTGGTGGTTAAAGGAAAAATAGAAAAAAATAAAAAGGAAACACAGTGGGTGGTTACATAGTAAGAAAAAAATAGTGAGTGGTTAGACAACAATATGAAAAAAATTGATAAATAAAAAAATGGTGATTATAGAAAAAAGGAAAAATAAATATAAATAAAAAAAGGATTCCGGAATCTTGTTTCAGAGGGGAAAAAGATTCTAGAATTCTAGTTACTTCTATATATATATATATATATGTGTGTGTGTGTATATCAAACATCTCTAATCTTTTTCTCAAAAAGGGTCTAGTCTTTATTTTTTGAGACATTCGTATTGCTTATATTTTTGGTAAAATTTTTCCTCAAAACTTCATCTATAATTAGCATCTCTCGTTCTTAAACAATGACATTCGTCAAAAGAAAAAAATTGTAATAACGTGATTATATAAAATCATAAAGATATGAAGTTACGTTTGTTGCTTGTTCAAACATTTAAATTACTTAGAGAGTTCTTTTTAAAATGTTTTCATAAAGAACCTGTCATTTATACAAGAACTGATAATTAACAGAAGACCATAAAAATATGATGAAAAAAATTTAAGGATGAAAATATAAAAACTTTAAAAATAAAGGACATTAACTTTAAATAAAATGTGGTAGAATTAGTAAAAGATGTGGTTGTCAATATTGTCACCATTCTTTAAATGTTATCTTCTTTGTTGAATTTTTAACTCATCCAATACTCGAAATATTGATACCTTACCTAATTAAAAGTTTTTGAGAAGAGTTTGGGTGGAGAATTTCATCCTATACCCGTCACAATACTTAACGGGGCGGAAGGTACCCCGGGTATCGGGTTTTGGGTGTAAAATTGCCATTCCTAGTGACCCCGCTTTTACATGCCTTGCCCCTCTTGGGGGTTTAGCCCGGTTTTGGGGGGGGGGGGTCACCTGGGAGGGCCAAAAAGTCCCTAGCGGGCAGCTCACCCCATTGCGTTCGTTAGATAATTAAGAAAATCTTGATTCCTGAATAATTCATATGCTATGAGGATCATTAGGCAAGAAAAAAACTATGTACAAACCCTTTAATAATCAATCTAAACTAAGAATCTAGCCACACTAAGCATGACAACAAAATTTATGATCCTTGCAACGGAATACAATTGATATAAGGCAAGAGGTTGCAACATTTTTTCTGGCATAACCAGCCAAGCGATTGTGTTTAGCAAGTCCATCCATCAAGAGTGGTGGATAGACTCGATGTGTTTTCTTGATTGTTTGAATTCTTTGGATTTCTCTTTCTGATGAGGCCTATTTTCAAGCTTTAGTAAAATTATTTATGGTGAAAGGTAATTTCGATTCTATTTGGACCTCAGATGCCAAGTTAGCAACATTTCACTCTAAGTTTATAACCCTGAGTATAATAATCTACCAATGGGGTATCTGCTAAATTTCTTCGGAGAATTTTAGGTTGAATGGGATTTGCAGTAATCTTCAGATGATGGTAGATTTGATGTAATCAATAAGATCATCCAAATTGTTGTATGATCTGACCCACCTTTTCCGGTAGCCTTTCTTGAGAGGTTTGCCAAATTTTCTATACTTTCCAAGAATTCATTCTTTCTTGTTTCCATAAGCTCTCTAATAGCTTTTTCAATTATTACTCTATCACAAGTATCCTTAATGTCTAACCCAATCTTCCAAAATAGATCACAAACCTGCTATTTATCATTTGATCAGCGAAATATGGCCAACATATCATTGGCACACAAGCAGCAATACTCTCCATGGTCGAGTTCCATCCGCTATGAGTCAAAAACCCACCAATTGCGGCATGGTTAAGTACTTCTTCTTGAGGCGCCCACCGGACCATGTAACCCCTCGCCTCTGTACCCGCTTCTAATTCCTTTGGGATTTGGTTCGTCCCATCTTTTCCTACAATTGAATCTGGCCTCATAACCCACAAGAACCTTTGTTCACTATTCACCAGTCCATGCCAAAACTCCAATAGTTGGTCTCTTGACACAACTGTTAAGCTTCCGAAACTCACATAGAGTACTGATTTTGGTGGTTGTGCATTAAGCCAATCCATACAAGTTTGATCTTCTTCCCATAAACTACCTGAAAGGACTGAGCTTTCGGCTTCTTTATCTATGAGTCTTGACTTCAGGTGAGTATGGCTTGGCCCAATGGTGAAGATTTTTGGAATGTGCTTGCGTATTTGAGATAGCATTGGCATTTCTAGATCTTCAAAGGAGTTAAAAATTAATGCTTGCGCTCTCGTGGTTTGTCTAGTCATGGATGTAACAAAGTGGAGCATTGGATCATTGATGTCCTTGACACGACATAAACTGGGCAGATCACGGAACCTCAGAAAACTTTCCACTCCTGGCACACTTTTCACTAGCAGGTCCATGCCATCTCCAATACCTGCAATAGAATTCAAGAAAGCTAATTCTTGTAAGTCCCTCTAGTTTGATGAAATTGAGAAACCTTAGGGAGGTACAGGTGGGTCCTTGGAGATTTCTAGATGTGATTGGTTTGACTAAACTCAAGTTTGAAAAAGTAAGAGAGTCTAAATATGTAAATAAGTATGTAAACACTTTGCTTTTATATTTTTAAAAACAGGGTTTTCAAAGATAAGGAATTTTTAAAAAAAAAAAAAAAATAAAGAAAAGTGTTTTTGAAAAACTGAAAACATTGAAAACAAGAAAAACCGTTTTCTTAATTTACTCTCAAAACAGAAAGCTGAAAAATGGGATCAATACACCTTTTGAGGGAATTTCTCCTGCTTCAATGAGTTCAGGTATGCAATAATAAGCCCAGAAGGAAGCAGCACTGCTGGTCCTGAAATAAATGAGAGGAATCCCTTTTTCTTCAGCAAAATCGGCGTTAAAACTGAGGATCCCATCAGATATGATGCAACTAATAGGCCTTCGGGTTTCAGAAGCAAATAAATTTTTTTCAACCATCATCTGCTTGAGAAGTGGCCTCATTGTCTCTCTTATGGAAGGAAACAATTCCATGACTTGCTCCCCGACTCGTGAATGGTCATCTGGTAGCCCATCGGGGATGGACAGGAAACTAAAGCCAGGATACCTCTCTAACTGTGAAAGTATTGTCGTCCGGTTGAGGAGGCAATCGAGGTTAAACTTAGATACTATGAAAGTAATGTCGATATCGGAAAGACAGAGGAGTTGGGCTAGTTTGAGCATGGGCTTTATGTGGCCCTGAATAGGCACAGGAAATATGAGTACATGAGGAGGAAGATCAGTTGCTTCTTCTGCTCCTTTACCCATTGTTCAATCTGATACTCGTTCAACTTTTCCAATGTTTTTAGGTGAGAAAGCCAAAGATTTGGAGTTGTATTTATGAGGGAGTCTGACAATCTAAAGGTCCAGGTTGACAATGTTAGAGTAGACAACGTTAAAATGTCTTAAAAAAAATTGTTATTTGTAAATAAAAAAAAAACCCTTGACAAAATGTTTGACAAAAAGTGAATTTCTCGAAAATGTTAGGTGGCTCTAATAGATTAAATCTAGGGAGTTCAAATATATATGGTGTTAATTAGCTTTTTGATTTGTCCTGCTAGGCATAGTTTAATTAAAGACAAGGACAAATTGTGCTACATATACCCAGTTTGTGACATAGGCTTGTTACGGGTATCTCTATTCTATCGCCTCCCACCTTAGAATTTCGTTTTTATTTTAAAATAATAGTCAACAAAAATGAATCATATATGCATATGTTGCACCAGACAGATAAACATGTAGTGCAGGAACCAGCGCTGCATGATTTTCATTCGTTTTATTTTTCTTTGAAATAGAAAGTCGGATCTTTTAGAAAAGGCAGAAGGTTTCAGAGAAATAGTCAATCTTGGCTTGATATAATAGTAGTTTTCATTCGGTCGTGATATAATAATTTCTAAGTTGAAAAATTGATGTCAGTACGAATATGAATGCAGGTCTTTTATGTTTCTGAAAATGAAAAATGCAAAACGAAATGAAGAAGAAGCTTGGTCCAATACGCGATATTGTTTAACAAGGTCCAGCCAAAAACAATAAATAAATAACTTTAGTTAGAAGCATTTCATTTCATAATGTCTACTTCAAAAAAAAAAAAAAGTAGTGGCTAATTATTTATGTTACAAAAATCATGTTATATTAAAAAATGGTGGCTAAATTGTTTTTGTCACAAAAATAACCATGACATCTACTCTTGTAACACAGTGGTTATTTCGCATGGAAGTTTCCGAACTCGAACCACACCTATCCTCTTTGTATTAAAATTTAAAAAATAAAAAAAAGACGTAGCATCTCAACCTTGTAGCTCATATATCATATGAGATCAATTTAAAAGGTTAAGATAGAAATCATCTTGAATATATATGTCTATATATGTGTGTGTATATGTGTGTGTATATATATAGGTGCATCTAGAAACTATCGATAAACATGACGACAATCATCTTATTAATTTATGCAGTACTCAGGCCATTAAATCTTAGTAAGTCACGATAACAATAAATAATCATTTAATAATTTTATACGTCTTGAATATATCGCTTAATTAGTTATAAAGTGAAGAAGATAACATTAAATTCTTTTGAGAAGTGAGACCTATTTCACGTTCAAAAAGTTTGATCCTTAAAGAGTGGTTATATCTATACAACCTCTTTTACTAATTACACTACTAATTTAAGTTTTTTTCTTATTTTCTAAAAAGGTCATCGATTAAATTACATAAACCACCCGTTACATATACTTACATGTTTTAGATGCACACCAAAATAAAACCAAAAATATATATTTTTGCATCCACAATAAATAAGAATCCTAATTCATCCGATCTCCATAAAAAACCTAAAATCATTTTTTTTAAGTTCAAAAAATAATTCTAGACAAAAGCAGAGGAAATACAGACACTTTTAAAATCACAATACAAAATTAAAAGCGATGCTTATATGAGTGCCAAGAATGTTATTAATATCTGTTAGTTTTCTTTGACTTGGGTTCGAAATGGTGTATGGCATGATATGGGCGATTCAATCACAGCATACCTCCAATATATTTAAATTATTTATCATATTCTTTCTTAGTTTTATAAATTCTTTCTTTTCTACTATTAACATGTTTAGCAATTAAATCCGGGGAAGAAGAAAAAGAGGGGAATGGCAAAATCTGGGGAAGAAGAAATGTGGTGTACAATAATTAGTTCTTGTTTTTTGTTTCTATTTATTTTATTTTAAAACTTAGGGCTATATTCGTAAACGAATACATGGTTTACTTATCAAAACTTCATTTTAATGGTAGTGTATGTATATTGTAGTGCGATTAGTAAAAGTAGTGGTGTATATAAAACAACCCATCATTAAATGCAGTTGATTTCAAAAGAAGACCTAACTTCAATGTACGAGATATACGTACATTACATAAGCAAACTAACACACAAAACTATATGTTGGATGAATGTAAAAAAATAAAAATAAAAATTGAACTTTATGTGAAACTTTCATTTTTTAAACATACCTTACGGTTTCTTTACCATTTTGATAGTAAATTAGGGGGTGAAAGGGGAAGGGAGGGAACTAGGGGGATGTGTCTGGTTCGAACTCTCTTCCCTAAAAATTTGAGTATTTGACCAACCATTGCAACACAACTCGAACCACAACTTTTTTTCTTTTACTACAGCCCATATTAGTAAAATAAAATTTCTTTATCCGCTCCTAGTAGTGTTGATGATAAAATAGTATGATCATGTGTGATATAAGTATATCAAGTATATATATTCATTATACAATAAATGTATGACTACCAAATAAAATGCTAGTCCTGGCTGAAGGTTGAAAACTACACGACATCCATATTAGTACTTTGCTAAGGAGGAAAAATCAAATTATTAAGGCTCAAAAAACTAAGTGCGAACTTTAAAAAAAAAAAGGAAAAAAAGAAAGAAAGAAAAGAAAAGGAAAGACAAGAGAGAGACAAACTCATAGGGGTTTTATTATGATATATAATAAAATATCGGGTATAGCTAAGGTAAAAGAGGATGGAAAAATGAATATATTATGTCTCATGAACAAAATGAATCCATGATGCAATAGTTTTCAATTTCATGTTGCCATTGCCTAATCTTTTCTTCCGTAAAGACATGATGACGTGTCTTGGCCATTTGCTAACCCTCTCTAAATGTAACCCAATAACTAATTTTAGAAATTTTACGTTGTGCTACAAATTTTAGCATTTAATATTGTAGACTATGATTTTTGTCATTAGACTACTAATTAAAAACTTTGAAATCTCTGTTGAGGGAATTTGAATGCAATGGGCTATCACACTCTTAACTATTGGCTTTCAAGAAGAAAAAGGAAAAAAAGGGAAAAGAAAAAGAAAAAGAATTTTGGAAATTATAGACTGTTATTGAGAGCATTATTATTGTAAAAAAATATATTCATCATATCTTCCATTATATATATATATATATATATTGTTTTTTTGTGTGTGTCCACACACTACCTATATGCACGTACTTTGCATCTGATATAATTTCAATTAAATTAAATATGAAATAGTTTGGGTTTAGTATAGTACTAAATTAGTTGTATTGGAATAAAATAAATTATATGGAAATGAAAATTATTGTATTTCGTGTATACGGAATGGGTCGGAAATAAAAATAATCGGGATTTGAATGAATTGTTTTATGATTAGTAGTTATTTAATTTTAATTTTAAAGAAAAAAGAATTCATTTTAAATAAATTGTGCCCTGTCAGAAAAAGAACAAGGGAGTGAACCATTCTCAACGTTGATTGTAGCAAAAGAATAAGGAAGTGAACCATCTACACAGCCAAGGTAATTTCAAGGCTATGAATATATATACAAAGTAGGATCATATGTGGATCGGTGTAACTTTAATTAGTTTTGAAAGAAAATTTTCATTTACAGAAGTACTTATGGCTGGTAGTGGCGATAATACTAGTGAATGCATGTCATAGATCTTGACACACATTTGAGTTATGTAAATGCTCTGATACTATAAAGAAAGATCGGCCGACAAGAGAGGTTGAAAATTGTAATGACCATACTTCATTGATGTGTGTCCATTCATTTATACAAGTTGATGTTTGAGACAATAAGTTTTAAAGTTCATTTATACAAGTTGATGTTTGAGACAATAAGCTTTAAAGCGTGATAAACACAATCTGTTTAGGGCACATTTTATGGTGTCCTTTGGACACCATTAGGACAGTGTGGCAACATACCATTGGGTGTGTTGTGTGATGGGCCCCCAGGCCCACCCAATGATTTGTTGCCGCACTGTCCTCTAGACACTATTTAAATGGTGTCCAAAGGAACGGTTCTTTTAGTCACATCTAAGTATAATGAACTACAACAACTTAATGATAATACATAAATAATAATAAATAATTAATATGACAAAAATTGATTAATTGAATAAGTGATATTCCTAATTAGCCTGCTGATCTCATTTACTTTGCATAAAATTTGTAGGAAAAGTATATATGTACCAGCTTAGAAATGTCATCTTTGTGGCGAAAAAGATTCCACCCATAAATCTCATTTTGTAGGAGGGAATTTTGTAGGTCAAGAATAGAATCCCTTCGAAATGTTCTTTCCATTCCATGGGAGAAAAGAAATCTCTACCTACAAATCTGATTTTTGGTTAAAAAATTTAGTAGTTTAATATGTAAATTGATTCCTGTACTACTACACTATGCCTAAGAGTTAGTTCTTGGGTGCTTTATGTAAAATTTAGTTTATGAAAGTCGATTTTTTGAGAGAATGCAGTGAAAATGTAATTAAAAGAAAAAAGATTAGTGAGAAGTGTGAATATTCCTTTTTTTTTTTTTTGTAAAGAAAATGTGGTTGGTACTAAATTTTGGGATTTTGACTAAATTTTTTATTTATATAAAGCTCCCCAGAACAAGCAGTAAACGTAATCCTCACTGGCCAGTCGTCACAGCAATGCTTAATAAATTGACTTCTTTTTATGTTCCTCGAAAACAAATATGCATGCACATAAGGCACAAGGTGTTGCTAACAACATCAGATTGGCAAATGGCAATTATAGAAGTTATTACGTACCCAATGCTTTCAAGATGACAGGTGAAAACAAATTGAAATAGATAACGTGAATAACTGAATATAATGTAACTTCAAAATTCACATCCAAAATAATGTTTCACTGATCCATAAACAGAAGTACCATATCAGATCACAAGATGTAGAGATTATGTCATGGAGGCATCAATTTAACCAGCAAAATGCGTAAAACTGTGAATATCTCAAACTGTTAAAACACAGAATTATTCGCTCCACTAACTTGCAAGCGTAATAAAAGAAGGTTTGTTGAAATACAATCACCAATTCCATTTCAATTTTCATTATTCTCATTCATCAAGGCGAACATTCTCAAATGAGGATCGACAGGCAGGCCAATGGCTTCATATCTTGGATCATACAACGAGAATCTGGAAAACACTTGTTTTGTGAGAGTTATCTAAAAGGAGGCTCAAATAAATATATTAGAATGTTGACTAAGAAAAATAAAATAGGTAAATCGTGTCATATGTTACCTGTGACCCTGATTAATGAGTTGACGAAGATTCCTACTCTGACGTTGAGAAGTGTTTTTTCCTTCATTTTTCTGCTGAAAATCAATGAACCCGAGGAAAATAAATAACACGCACAAAAGTTTAACAAGCTAAATAATTTCTTCAAGGGATAATTGGTACAAAAGGTCCCTACTTTTAAATACTCTTGTGCAATTGGTCCATACCTTTGAATTCTTAGCAATTTCTCTCTTACCTTCATGTTTTCTTAGCAAAATCCATCCTTAGTGCTAAATCAGTACTTTAATATTAAAAACAATTGCAAGTAAAGGTTCCAAAATAATTAACATTATTGAAAAATAAAAATAAAACATTTTTTTAGAGGTAGAGTATAAATGGAGGGACTGAAAGTGATTGTGGTTTGATGTACAAAAGTACTGATCGAAATTACTAGTTAGATCGGAAAAATTAATAAACTTTTGTCTTTTTTTTTTCTTTTTTTCTCTCTCATTTTAATTTTTTTCACTATAAATTTTTGTTCAATCAATAATCAACAAATTTTAATATTTGTGTGATTAATTATATTAATATTGGGACCTTCTTTGCACTTTTTTAAAGGCTAATTATATTCATACTACACATTTTTATATCTACACCACATTTTAATTGAAATTGTAGTCCTTAATATATAATCATTTTTCAAATTACATCACAAATATTTTTACGTCATATTTTTATTATTAACATTCCATTTATATTGGTTTTGATGATTAGTTTTCAAAAATTATATTAGCCAACTTTTAAATAAAGAAAAAATTTGACACATTTTTGTTTTGGTTATTATTTTTCTTTTTTCTTATATAAAATGTGATGAGCAAATAAATTATTTTCACCATATTAACACATGTTTTGAAAGAAAATTCTTGACAAAGATATAAATATAATATTTGCTAACTGGTTAAAAATTAAAGATGAGAAATGCAATCAAAAGATTGTGGACATAAATATTATAATTTTAAAATACTAAGGACTTCCAATGCAATTAACTTGTGGAGTATTTAGTAAAAGTTATAGTGTCAATCTAACCACCTTTTTTTTTAAATCTTAAGGCGTAAGTGACAATAATGCCCTTCTAACAAGGGATTAATTTAACATAAAGGATGAATTTTTCTAAGAAAACATTAAGATATGGGTGAAATTGCCAAGAATTCAAAGGTAGGGACTGATTACACAGTGTCCAAAGGTAGGGACATTTTGCGCCAATTACCCTTTCTTTAAGCTATGATGTTAATAGTTAATCACTTAAACCTAGCTACAACCTATTTGGCTAGATCTAGGAATCCAAGTTTGATGAAAATGAGTTGGCTATTGAACATTGATTCATTATCAGAGGCTTTGCTAAAATGAAAACTAGAGAAAAGTAACTAATAAATTACTTTTTCATTGAAGTAATTTAAAATACTAAGTAATGATGATTACCGTTTCATTTCATAACCATTTAAATAATAATTATTTTGAGATAAGTTTTCTTAACTTTTTCATTTTTTAAGTTCATTTATTTATTTTGAAGTAATAATTAATAATTAATAAATTACCAATTGATTCGAGCTATAACAGTAAGAGAAAATATGGGTTGTGAAGAAAACACATAGGTTAGTAAGGAAATCAAAAGAATTTTCATCATTCACCCCTTTTTATATATAGTGATTTTCATTTCTTAAGCCTTCAAGTAATAGTAATTGTTGAAGTAGGTAATTACTTTCTTAATTTTATATTATTTTATTATTATTATTATTTTGAAACGGAATTTCATGTATCATTTGAAGTTAATTAAAAATACTAAGCAATGATGGTTGCCTTTTCATTTCATAATCATTTACTTTTGTAAGAATTATTTTGAATAAGTATTCTTAGCCATTTCATTTTCTAAGTTCCTTTATTTATTTTAACGTAATAATTAATTAATAAATTAGTGATTAATTCGAGCTATAATAATAGTAAGGGTAAATTTGGAGTTTGAAGAAAATGTAAGGGTGAATAAATAAATTATAAGATTTTCTTTCATTCACCATTTTTATAGTGAGTAATTATATTGACACTACATGTTTTACTAAATACAACACACTATAGCTATTATATATAATATCCTTTATCTTTGCATATTTTTAGATTAAGGTATTAACTTTTTCTTTTCAATATTTTTATTCTTAATCTTCAATTGATTATCGCATATTGTATCAAACAATGATATCTTTCTAAAAATTTCGGTGTGAGAACTACTTAAATCTTTTAAATGTAAAAGTAAATTATATATTTTCTTATGATTTTAAGAAATACAAATGAGATTTTTGAATAATAACCATTATTAAGAAACACAATAAATAAAAATTAATTAAATGGTTCTGAAAAATGTAATAAGATTTGTTATGATATAAACTTCACAAGTTATAAAGTCTAAGGACTTTTAACTTAATAAAAATATAGTGTAACTATAAAAAATTGTGGTTGGAATATATTTTTCCTTTTACATACAGTGATGATGATAGGAAATTGACTACTTTGTCCTTCTTCACCCTTCAACAAGTCAATCACATAGAGACAAAAGTTTATATTATTTGAGTGGATATTCTTCAACCCTAAAATCAAGGAGATTCCAATTCGCTGTAATCCTTGATTGGTGAATAGCTTTGTAGCTGTAAATAATTTTTCTCAAATTGTGAATACACAATCGGCGACCGATATGTGTGATGAATTTGTTTCTCGAAATTTTGAAAATCTGACAACTAAAAAAAGGGATTAATATCCATAAAAAATTAATTATTTTGTTATCCTTAAATGTTCACCACCAAAAAGTGCTCCCTCGTTGTACCTTTAAGAAAAAACAAATACACTGAGATGAAAGACATATGTGACTTATTTATACGATTTTAATTTTTAGCGTAAAATGATAATAATTAATGCATATGAAATTAATTTTGCCTAATAACAATGCAAATAAAGAAATAGTTTCACTTTTGGGGGGAAATAAAAAAGCATAAACACCCATCCATAAATGTTAATAAACTACACTGGAGAAACACATACCTTTTGTCCAGACATTTTAGGGTATGTCGAGTAATTTGAGGAACTTCCGTAGTTCATACAAATACTTGATCCACTCTCCATGTTATAGATGCCTTCCATCCCCGGTGACCTACAATAATAAATTAAAGATCAACCGTATAAACTAATAACCACAATCTAAATCCACAAAAAGCTCCCAAAAACGTGAGTTTATATGAGCATCAATGCATCAGTCCGTCTTAAATATATATATATATATATATATCATAGCAAAACACAGCAAATTAAACAACAATTTGTCTTGGGGTTGAGGCTTTCGGGATTAGGGTTAGTTAGGTTTTAAGCATTGAGAATAGCAAATTAACGTAGAAATATATAGCCGTTTCAGTTATACTCAAGAGAATTACTGATAGGGACCATGCTACATATTACTTTCTTTATAACTTTTTGTACAACTTACACATATGGCAAAAATCCGTTAAGGAAAATACTATTTGTATTGTAGGTACTCATTTAGGTACTCTTTTACAAAATAGGGGTAAATTTATAATCTTACCCCGTATATTGTGTAATTGGGGAAAATAATTTAAGGATAACACGGTGAACTTATCCTATTTTATAAAAGATTGCCTGAATAATTACCTACAAATAGAAGGACTCATCCGTTAATTCTTATGCAAACATCAAAATGTAATAGTTCACGGCATAAGGTCATGTGTGCAAATTGTAAAACAAGTTATAAAGAATAGTAGTACATAAAGATTCATCCTATCATAATGGGCAAACTGAACAAGTGTCATCAGGAACAACTACGAGTTGATTTTCTGAGCATTCTAGGTTTTCTCTCATTAAAAAAAAAAAAAAAAAAAGAAAGAAAGAAAGAGGTGAAAAAGGAAGGCTAATTACCTTATTGGAAATGTACTTTGATGTGCTGGTGCTAGAGTCGTCGGCCAATAGTCTTGCTGCGTGCCAACATCCATAAAGGGAATCTACAATAAGTTAACCATATTCCATGAGGAAAATTAGTTACAACAACCAAAATAAATTGAAATTATATTATGTTTATCAAAACCACGATATGCATAAGTGTAATATGTACTACTCTCATCCCAAAAAGATGATCCAATTTTCCTTTTTGTACGTCCGTAAATATGGTCCAGTTTTTTTTTTTTAAAAAGTAGTTGAAATATTAGTTCTCTTATATGCCACTATTAATGTATATAGTTATAAAAAAATAGAATTATTAAAGTGAAATAATTATAAATGAAAGATATAATAAAGAAATGATGCTAAAATTTCTATTCCAATACTATTAAATGAACTTTTTTAATTTATATGAAAAAAGGAGTATGATCATAATTTTGAGACGAGGTACTAACAAACAAAAATAAAAAAATAAAAAAGAAACATATATAAACATATATGTGTACGTAATAAATACATTTAGGGTCCGTTTGGCATTGATTATAAACCAAATAGTTTATAATACATTTTGAAATTTAAATTTTGAAGACATGTGGCTGCATTTGATTGGTTAAATTCTGAAAAGTTGTTATTTGATATGTTTTGGGGGTGAGTTGTCAATAAGAGAATTTGACAAGCGTCTCAAGAATTTAAAATTCAAAATATGTAATAAACCATTTGGTTTATAATCAATGCCAAACGGACCCTTATCTATATCAGCACCAAGAATCTAAATAATTAAGTCGTACGCTTCTTAAATGAGATGACTGCATAAAGTTAAAAGGTGAAATGCTGGAATTTCCCATTAGCAGTGATTGCAAGTGATGATCAGTTGCTTCTGAAGATCTACACGCATTATAAAACAAGTTAGTAAGTACAGTTGATAGTGATAACATAATGGGGCCAAAAAAAAAATGTAAAATGGTTCTATTATTTTTTTTATCAAATGAAAAAAAAGTTGCAATCTTATGTATATATAGTTTAAATAAAATTCATGTTTTTTGTCAAATGAAAGCAACCTGAAGTTAACTTCTTCAATTACTGGAAACTGCATAGAAGAACCAGCTGAAACAGTCTTTTTGCTTAATTTTGGTGTGGCTGACAAAGATTTTTGTGGTGATTGATGCTCCATTCCTGACAATTAAATTTGATGTAAAGATGTAGTATATATACAATTAAAATTGTTTCATAAAAAAGTCTATTGATCATAAAATTTGATATTAATTATACGTCAAAAAACATATTGTGATTTTGACATATATCCTGTGATATCTCAAGACCATTTGAATTATTGATCTCTAGTTCAAAGATCATGACAAACACTCTTCCACAAGGAATGAATAAGGGTCTATTTCACCCACTACAAATGTCATTTATTTTTTGAATAAAAAAAATATCGCACCGGATACATCATCCAACCACGCTCAAACACACACTGCCATCTAGTTTAAATTCAAAAAATGGACAACAATTATAATAGGACTCCATTATAAATGGTCACAGGACCTTGATCCTACTGATTTTACATTAGCATGTAGAGGTTTATTAGGCTAATTAACAAGTTAGGACAAGAAAACATAAGAACATTTTTTGTAGTACATGGTCTAGATGTTGCCAAATGAAAATAATTTGTAATCTGGACTTATTGGAAAGTTGAAGAGCAGTGGAACATGAATTTACAATGGAAGACTTGCAGGGCCGGTTTTGCCCTGAGGCAAGGGAGGCGGCTACCTGCTGGCTGCTGCGTGCCTCAGGCAAAAAGCCTTCGGGGCCATTTTTGGGTAATATTTAGGAGGCCTGAAATCTAAAGGCCAGATCGGAAGAGCACACGTCTGGATCTTTTGATATATACCCAAAAAAGCGGATGGGGTCTAAAAAATACCGCGAAATCTCAAAAATTACAAAAATTCCTATTATTTTTAATTTGAAAGTATCGCACCCTCAATTATCGACTAGCGGTTGCACTACCCCTGTCTATCAACTAGGGGTTGCACCAGTAAGTGTCAAGTGGGATCACTCTGGCTACTATCGATTTGGCTTTGCACCGGCAGGTATAAATTGCGCTAGCCCATCCAACACCAGGGTATCGAACCAACGTGTTGCACCACCTGTCATCCCACCATTGTCCCACCACTCATCGGCACTTGACACTTCACCACCATGTTATGACAGTACCACCCAATACCTCTTAACACCACCACCACCACCACCACCACCACCACCACCTCATCACACATCCACTCGCACCGCCTATTTTTCTAAACCTCACCTTAGGCTCACCTTAAAGCACAATTAATATAGAGGGGAAAACTCAAATTTACAACCCCTCCAAAAAAAAAAAAAAAAAAAACTTGAATAGTGTTACTGGGGTGCAAAATCTTTTCTTTTCTTTATTATTTTTTATTTTTTTATTTTTGAAGTGGCGGTACGGGTAAATGAGAGGCTAAATTACCCATTAGCACTTCACTTTCTTGTCCTAGAAATACATATTCAACTCAATCAAATTACGCCACGTATCTAATTTTAATGTTTTGTCCTCAGTTTTTCCTTACACATTATTTAGAAATATATAGGTTTTTCCCTTGATTTTTCCCCTTAACTTTTTTCCTTTTAGCTTTTTCTTTCTATATTAATCTTGCTCTTAGGCCCTGAAAACAACATAACTGTTGCTAAAGATTGGAGACAATGGTTGGAAGAGAAACTTTTCTTGAAAAAATATAAGTTAAATTTGTTGGGAATTAATGTAGATTCTCCGATTACGCCCGCAGGACTGTTGTTCAAGGAATTTAATTGAGACAAGAAAAATAAAAGACGAAGACGAATTTAACGGACTGTCAAAGCTTTCCACTATATGATTAAAGTCGCTACAACCATATAAAATTTTCACTCGCCAAAACTCATCCCCCAAGAATAACAAGAAAAAATATACCAAGTTTTACCGCATCTACCAATTTCTACCCTTTGCCTAACCAACAAAGAATTAAAGAAATCCCAAGACGCTAGGCTACTATTTTTCTTCACAAGACTCTCTGACCCGACCCAAGTGGCACCCCGAGTTTTACCACACCTAATTTCCTACCGTTTGAACAAAGAGTTACAAGAAAACTCTTCAAGGTGCTAGACTCACTAATTTTTCTCTCAACTCACTTGTACCACTTATGTATAAAAAAAGAAGAAAACACCTCTATTTATATGCTTTGTTTCCTTGAAAGATAAGACAATCCTTCTATGATTTGGATTCCTTTTCCTCCTAGGATTCTTTTTCTTTCCCTTTCCTTTTCCTTTTCAACTTTGAATTATTTTTAGCAACAAACCCAACAATCTCCATCTTGCCAAAATAAGCCAAAATCCTCTTCCGATCTCCAGTCTTGTACACAATACTTGAGAAATTACCAAGCAAGCCTTCGACACACTTTGACAGTCTCATACTCCACCACATGAGTATATATAACCACTTAGAATTAAAAACAATTCCAAGCATTTCATCGGATCAATGTCGAAATAAACCTGCTGAAATTTGGGGTGCAACTCTCTCGTTGGCTTTCCAGAGAGCTCATCAGCCATCGACATTACTACAAATACACACCTTGCATCACTGCCAACCAATGCCATGTGTAAATACAACCGCTAGAAGTAACACACATCTTTTACCATGGCACCTAGCGACACATCATGATGATGTACCCACATACTTCATAGCACATCTCCACTGCCCTCACACTAAGAGAGTCGGATTGTCTAAATCTGAACAATAGCTGAAACTGCTCCACCTGGACAATGTTTTCTTACGTGGTCAGCTAGTCTACAACACCAATAAGTTGCAACAACCACCAGTCCCCAGACAATCTCATTGAGAATTTTTGTATCTGCACCAACTCGCAAAGAACTAAACAATTTTTCCAGGTACAACAAATTTAAAGAACCCCTTACCGGATCTACCTCTCCAAATTGACGCCATAGTTCCTTCACAGCAAATATTTTATAAATTTTTACAAGAACATTTCTGGCTAGTTGGAGACACATCCTGGTTCTAGTCTTCAAATATAAATCTTCCCAATCACTATCGCTCATACTGATTCCAGCAACTTTGTTAGAACAAGGAGAAGATTTTCCTTTTAAAGCTTTAAATTGTCCAATCAAAATCAAGAAATTCCAGACTTGTTCTAGCCACAAGTCAAACTTGATTATCACAACTTTGTACTTTACCATATCTTTCCTCTGCTCCACATCGAACAAAACCTAACGCTCTGATACCACTGTTGAGAATTAATGTAGATTCACCGATTACGCCCTCAGGACTGTTGTTCAAGAAATTTAATTGAGACAAGAAAAATAAAAGACGAAGACGAATTTAACGGACTGTCAAAACTTTCCACTATATGATTAAAGTCGCTACAACCATAAAGAATTTTCACTCGCCAAAACTCATCCCCCAAGAATAACAAGAAAAAATATACCAAGTTTTACCGCATCTACCAATTTCTACCCTTTGCCTAACCAACAAAGAATTAAAGAAATCCCAAGACGCTAGGCTACTATTTTTCTTCACAAGACTCTCTGACCCGACCCAAGTGGCACCCCGAGTTTTACCACACCTAATTTTCTACCCTTTGGACAAACCACAAAGAGTTACAAGAAAACTGTTCAAGGTGCTAGACTCACTAATTTTTCTCTTAACCCACTTGTACCACTTGTGTATAAAAAAAGAAGAAAATATCTCTATTTATATGCTTTGTTTCCTTAGAAGACAAGACAATTCTTCTATGATTTGGATTCTTTTTCTTCCTAAGATTCTTCTTTTTTCCCTTTCCTTTTCAACTTTGGATTATTTTTGACAACAAACCCAACAAAATTATTAATTGACAACATGCAATTTATTGGATTTTTTTGCGTTTTCTAATGAAATTTGTTGGATTTCGAGGGTGTCCCCAACATGAAATTTAATCGATGTAAATTCTTATCATTTCAGGTATTGTCGATAGAGTTTATTATTACAATCAGTAGGAATTTTCTTTTACGGGAATAAATAGGATAAATTTTGATATACAAAAAAAAAAGATAAATACGAACTAATAGGAAAAGAATGTGTACTCTGCTTTTACTTTTGTTCGGATAATCAATTATAAAATTATTTAAGAATTTACTAGTATCATGTTGATCTCTATGAATCTAAATGTTGAGTAACCTTTTTTTTTTTTTAAATCTTATTTATTTATTCATTTTTAAAAGTTGGATGTGAATTTTGAGATGGGAAAAGTTGTACAACTTCATAGTCGAAAAGAATAAGAAAAAGTAAAAATATTCAAATATGTAGTTAAGGGATAAACTCTTCAACCTTGTCTTTCATCAAAATAAGATAAAGGAAACAAATTCGTAGTTTCTTAAACTAAAAATGAATAAAGAGAATGAAATATTATCCTACTTTCTGTATGAATCAGGGGCGGATCTAGGGGTAACCACCCCAATCCCTGACTTCCCCCATTTTCAAAAAAATCCATTTTTTAACCCTTTGAATTTTATTTTTTTAAAAATATTTTTCAACATTTCGGCGAGGGGTTTTTCAAGTTTCTGCTATCCCTTTAACAGTCTTCTAGCTAAGCCCTAGGAACGAATATAGAATTAATGAAAGTATGATATAAAACTTTTTAATCCCGTAATAATACTTCATTTTAGACGTTCATTTACATTCACAAGTTAAATATGATGTGTGTGATTTTAAAAAAATCGAGGGATAGAAAAAATACAAGTTTTTGTCCATTTCGATTATACTAAAGGATATGAAATTATTTTGAATTTATCAATATCATCATTTTATAATAATATCTCATCTTATTAACTATTAATTTCTTTTGTATTGATTGATTATAATTATAAAATGATTTTTTTTTAAAAAATTAGAATAGTGAAGGAAAAATACGTATTATTGTGATAATAAATTATTTTATATACTGACCATTTATTTTATATAAATTGAATATGATGTGATAAGGATGACAATTTAACCCATCAACCCACAAATCTGTGGGGGCACGCCACGCCTAATTGGGGCACAGGAAGGATATGGGGCAACATTGGCTTCCCCACCATGGGGTCTGGGGTGGGTCTGGGTCATGTTGGACCTGCCCATAGACCCCTACCAAGAATTTTCCCTTTTTTTATTTTTAATAAATTTAATTCTAAAAATGTATAAAAATTGAGGTACTTCAGGTTCAAACTTGAGTGTCTAAGAAAAAAACCTTCAATTCTCCACTATAATTATACACTCATCAACTTGTGGTTGGTTAGATTGTCAACAACTATGGTTTGCAAATTAAAATTGTGTAATAAAAAAAGCAATAGATCATGTTATTCAACGACTACTAAAAATCATTCAGTATGTAGAATTACTAAAATTTAACAACCGACCAAGAAAGTACTACTCTAGGGATATAGCACAAATCCAGGCTACAAAAGTGGAGTTGCTTGTAGTTTAGATGTTTAACACATGCATACAACCATAAAACCATGCTTGCATGTAAGTAAAATAAAATTTATGATCAATATGAATATATAATGAGCCAAATTAGTAGTATTGAGCATGGAACCTAGCTGGTGGCTTGCCAGTTGGTCCACTCCCTTCGTTCCATTTATCTTGTCCACTTTATTTTTTACAATAAATTGAAACTACATCAATGAAGTAATTATAAGTTCTAAGAATTCACATGTTCCAAATAGATACAGGATTAAATGACAATTTAAACGATAACTTAAGGCATTGAGAAGATTAAAAAAGAATTGTGTACCTGGCAATGCATGCACAAACCGCTTAAAGATAACTGAACTACGGAAGAACCCAAAAAAAAAAAAAAATGATGTTAGAAAAATTTTCCACAGATAAAAAGAAAGAAGCATGAATTGCATTCAAGGTGTGATTCTACATGTATATGGTAGTTCAAGCGATGGGATTTTGGCATATACTTTTCTTATAATTTTTTCATAGCTTCCCT
>CAVNYN010283552.1:0-21543 GCA_963692815.1 Nyctanthes arbor-tristis | reverse complement strand
CTCCTGTTGCTAAAATTAACTCTATTAGAGTACTTCTTTCTCTTGCAGTTAACTTCAACTGGCCACTTCATCAATTTGACGTAAAGAATGCGTTTTTAAATGGAGAATTGCAAGAAGAAGTATATATGGACCTGCCACCTGGATTTGAAGAAAAATTTGGAAAAGGTAAAGTGTGCAAATTAAAAAAGTCTCTGTATGGATTAAAGCAGTCTCCTAGAGCTTGGTTTGAGCGTTTTGGTGATGTTATCAAGAGACATGGTTTCTCTCAAAGCCAAGCTAATCACACTCTGTTTTTTAAACATTCCATCAAAGGTAAAGTAGCTATTTTGATTGTGTATGTAGATGACATAATCATGACAGGGGATGATTCTCTTGAGATCAGCAACTTGAAGAGGAAACTTGAAGCCGAATTTGATATTAAAGACTTGGGAAAGCTGAAATATTTCCTCGGGATGGAGTTTGCAAGATCCAAGGAGGGAATTTTTGTCAACCAACGCAAGTATGTGCTTGATTTACTCAAAGAAACAGGAATGACTGGTTGCAAGGCAGCAGATACGCCAATTGAACCTAATGTAAAGTTGAAAACAGCAGCAGCTAATGAGGTAATGGACAAAGAACGTTATCAAAGATTGGTAGGGCGACTAATCTATTTGGCTCACACTCGACCTGACATAGCTTTTGCAATGAGTGTTGTGAGTCAATTCATGCATTCACCTGGACCTACTCACTTTGAAGCCGTATTCAGAATTTTGAGATACCTCAAAAGAACTCCTGGAAAAGGACTTTTGTTCAAAAAAGGAGAACGTCTTCTGATAGAGGCCTACACAGATGCAGATTGGGCAGGAGATGTAAATGATAGAAGATCCACCTCAGGCTATTGTACCTTTGTAGGCGGAAATCTGGTTACTTGGAAAAGTAAAAAACAAAGTGTGGTGGCAAGGAGTAGTGCTAAAGCAGAATTCCGCTCTATTGCACATGGATTCTGTGAAGTGTTATGGATAAAAAGACTCCTAGAAGAATTGAAGATTCCTATACCAGCACCTATTAAAGTTTACTGTGACAACAAGGCTGCAATCTCTATAGCTCATAATCCAGTTCTACATGACAGAACAAAACATGTAGAAGTTGACAAACATTTCATCAAGGAGAAGATAGATAGTGGTGTGATATGTATGTCCTACATACCCACTGCTAGCCAAACAGCAGATATACTAACAAAAGGCCTTCCCAAAGTGCAACACGAGAATCTAGTTAGCAAGCTTGCCATGAGTGACATCTTCATGCCAGCTTGAGGGGGAGTGTTGAAAGATCTCGTAAATAATTGTGATTATGTACCATATTTGTTATACTCTATATTTAGAAGTTTATGAGCTGTATTAGTAATCTTAGGAATCACTATTTATTTTCTTCTATATTAGGGTAGTTAGTTGAATAGTATATTTCTCCTTAGGGAGATTAGCTGTCTTTTTTGTTCCTAGTTAAGCTCTTTAAATAGCTGTACATCAATATAGAAAAATTATTCAGCCTTCTTATATTTTTGTTCACTGTTTTTACTTAACACACACTGAAATGGTGGCTGTCACTGATTCACAACTTTCAACTATAAATAAGTTGAAAGAGAAACATGCTGCCGGGGATCAGCTGGAGTTTCCCAGAAGTGATGAGGAAATCAGTCATGTTACTCAAGTTGAACACGTTGAGGGTGATGCTCTATGGGACATCTTCAGAAGGCAAGATGCCCCAATGCTAGAGGAATATATCAAGAAGCATGCAAAGCAATTCAGGCATATCCATTGTAACCAACTGCAGGAGGTATTGACATGTCCTTCCAAATTTCATCTCTCTGAAATTTAGTGAATTATTCCTTTTCATTGTATCTTATTCATGGCAGTGGTGCATGTTCTAAGCTATTTAAGATTTTATGTTACTTTTTAGAGTGCATGAGTATTTACCACCTGTAGTAATTTTTTTGGCACTCATCATCTGATCTAATCAGGCCCATTTTCAGGTTCCTTTCCAAAATAAAACAAAATTTCAATATGAAAAATAAATGCATTGGTTGTGGCAAGATTCATTGTGTTTTTGTTCAACCTTTTTCCCTTGTTCTTTTTTGCTTTTTTTTTCCTATTCCTTCAAATGTGTTTAATTTCTTGAAATAAAATATTTCCACTGCCACAGCTGCTTGGTGTTGTTCAAGGAATATGGAAATCAATGATCAGGGCTCCGCCTCCTTCTATCTCCACAATTTTTATCTACAGTTGCAACTCTGTTTCTTTTTCTTACTTTTGACATTTGATGCCGCCATATTGCATGGTAAAATGGTTATTAGTTTATGTAAATGAACACAACTTTTTAAGGTAATTTGTGAATGCAACTAAAAGCACATGAGACATTTTAGCAGAGTCCTCTATGTCTCAATAGAAAATAATTAAGTCAAAGTTAACATACACAACATCTGGTTTTGATTTATATTTTTGAGAATTGATTTTGTGAAAAAAAGTGATTTTTTGGGGGAATGTGGTTGAAAAGTAAGGAAAATTTATGGATTTACATGCAGGATTATTTTAATAGATAAATCGGTCTTATTTTGATGTTGGAAGAGTTACCATGATTTCCTTTAATTTAAATGTTTTGGTGACATCCAATCTACATGGAGACTGGCATAGGCCCATGTTTGCTTCCAAGCTGTATGCAATATTTATTAGATTGCATTGTGATAGCCTCAGTCATCAATAATGCTGAAATATTAGGATCTTCCAAGGTCACTAGGAGAAGTGAAATGGGTTATAGAACTTGAGTAAAATGGTTTCTCTTTTTTGCTTTTGGTATAGTTTGGTGGCATATTGCTCTTTCTTGCAAGACTTGCTAAATGAATAATTAGTAATATGGAAACTATATTGTTAGAAATTATGATCATTGTCAAATTCATAATGCCAAATTTCATCTTCTCGTGTTTTTAATTTTTTCGCCCTGAATTCTTCTATCTTTATTTATTAGCAAGAACAAGAATGATTTCTACTCACTTTAACAGCTTGGGCATCTAGATAAGGGAATTCAATGCACTTAATGTTTTACTGTATTTTTTTAGAAAGGGAATTTTCACGTTTTAAATAATGTCATTCACTTCCACTCTATATCTGTGTTTATAACAGGTTGTCCATCCAATCCATGATCAAACAGTTTACCTGACTGTGAAGCATAAACAAAGACTAGAGGAATATGGTGGATTTTACTTCCTCATTAATTTTTAACTTAAATTACATGGTTAATTGGTCTACTTACGTTTTATGGTTTTGCTGCCACAGGAAGTGACCATGGACTTTTGTTCAGAAAGTAGGAGATGCAGTTCTTATACCTGCTGGCTGCCCTCATCAAGTTCAAAATTTGAAGGTGATATTATCTGCTTGTTTTGTAATCTTAGTTTAGTAAATTTCTAATTTTCCATAGGCCTATGGTAACTTTTGGGTCTGGTGGCTGAGCAAGTTTTCCTGCTTTTTAGTTTTCAACATTTCTTTTTGAAATGGAGTTGCCAACAACTTGATTCAACTGAAATAATTAGATTTGGAATGTTATTTTAATTACTGAGGTATGTAATTTGAGTTCATGAGTTCTTTGATCTGAGTTGTCAGCCAGGAAAACTGTGGGAAATGACTTCAAAATTCAAATATATATATATGGATAATTTTGTGTTAGTGTTTGATATTCTTTATAGTAAAAGAATAAACTTTTGAGGATGAAAATTTACCCAGAATGCTCAGTTCGATGTCAAATTTTTACAATAGCCCATTATTTCTACGCACTGACATTTTGTGAAAAGAAATTAGAATTTCTGGTATTTGTGGATGAAGCAGGTGCTGCACCCCAAAAAACCTCATGTGCATTTCCAGCACTACCTGCATTACAAGTTCGACGTTCCCCCCGTTTATCGCTTTATCTGCTTGTTCATCATCAGTTAATCTGTGTGTGTGCCTTGCTAGGCCTTGTAATTAATATGAGGCCAGTCTTCCTTTAAAAGTTAATGTAAAGTACCCACTCCCTGAATAATTTTTGATTATGACTTGAGCAAATCTTAACCAACTTTTCTTGTCCATCTCCGTGCATGTTGTGTGACAAAATTCACATTGAAGGACATATAGCTTTTAAGTAGCACGTAATCCCTTTATTTGTACCTGATTTTGAGGTCCCAACTCAAGAATGAGTGATCCTTTTACCCTGTGAGCATGAACAACATGAAGATAACTAAGGTTTAACCATTGGCCAATGTAATCCTCTGTTTCTGTCACAAAAATGTGATACAATTTATTTCTGTAATTTAGCTGAGTATATTCTGACATGCTTATTTGTACAGTCATGTATAAAGGTTGCTCTGGACTTTGTCTCCCCTGAAAACGTTCACGAGTGTATATGTTTAACTGAAGAATTTTGCAAGCTTCCTCAAAACCATCTCGCTAAGGAAGATAAGCTGGAGGTTTGATTTTTACCTTTCGTCGTCTTCATGTGTTTCACATGCTGATCATTAATCTGCTAGCTTGTATCTATTATGGAAAAATGTTGACATACAATAACGAATGTCCGTTAAGTATCTTCTTTGAACCAGTTCCCTCTTCAGTCTTCATAGTCATCTTTGCTTGTAAAGTTTCAAATCTTAACATGAGAAAAGAAACTTCTGGATTTTATTAACTAGATAATGATGTGGCACTTTCTTGCCATCAAGACAGATTAAATTATATCAGGAAGTAATACTACGAGGCTTCCTAACCAAGTCTTCTGTCTGTTTGGAAAGGGGGAAAAATCTATATATGAAGCCAAGAACTGATTTTCATTTGGTTCTGCATCTTGTATATTTATGCACACATCTTGGCTAAGCCAAAAAGTTCAATTTACAAAAAGTTTGATTTGAGATTTCTGCCTATTTCATCTAGGGTTGACTTCTCTATACTTTAGCCTCATGTGGATTGTTAACGGCCTTGGCCTTATATGTACAGTGTTAAATCAAGAGTTCAAAACCTTTTCATTTCGGCAGGTGAAGAAAATGGTAGTCCATGCTATGAGTGAAGCTGTGAAGGAAGTGGAGAAAATTACTTTTGTTAGAAATGAACTGGTATGCGTCGACCTTTTTAGCCTGTACTTTGCCGTTTACATGTTTACATGTCAAACTTTTCCAGAATGCCATCTTCAGGGGAAAACATTATGCGGAATCACATTTTCATTTTCTATGTTTGCCATGTTTCGAACTATTTATTTTGAGTACACGTTTCCTACTTTTATTATTGAGAGACTTTATTACTTTCAGGAACATTTATGTTAAGAAGTGAATTTATTTTGGGGTTGATAGATTGTTCTGATAGCTAATACTGATGCTTTTATTCTCTCTTCTAATACTGATGCTTTTACTCTCTCTCTCTCTGGTTTTAGGTGTTCACGTTGCTTTTTTTTGGTGTATGAACTGGCATCACATCCGGTGAAGAAAAAGCCATTTCGTTTTTGAAGGATATATTCTTTGTATCTGCAGCCTGCATTTTCCTTTTCTTGCTTATCCAGAAATGACAGGTGCAAAATCTTCGATGATCTTGGATCAATCACCATTTTGTTTTGTACAGTACCATGATCTAATGACTACTGGACCCGACTTTCTTAAATTAATGGTGGTGCCATTGTAATATTATAATATTTTCTATCTCCTCGGCGTAATTCCTTTCTAGTGTATGGAATGAATGTATCTAGCGATGTCTGATGTTGTGATGCTAATGGAGAATTTAAGTTTATGGGCTATGGTGGAAGTAGTTTCTGCTCAATCTATTATATTTTATGTATTAAATGCACTTTAATTGTTAGGGAAGAAGTGAACTGAGATTGTAAGGAAACTAGATGAATATAAGGATTTGAGTGAAAGGCCTTCAAACAAACTGGGAAAAAAACTAGTTATGGGCAAACTTGTAAAACGATTTCAATTCTTGCAAAAGGATTGTATAACTTCCTTTACAAATGAGAGTACGCAATCAATAATTCTTCACCCAGATGTTACTAATTCAAGGCCGATCCGGCAGACAAAATCCCACGGTAGTCCAGGTTCCTCTGGTTAAGTGGGATGCTTAATTTCCCCAAATCTGGAATAATGTTAATCACAAATGATCCAGTAACATTAGGGATTTGTTGGAAAACTCAACTAAGATTGAACAAGATCAAAGTACACACGTCCTAGTATTGATTATCTTTAGTGGTGGGGAGTATTATCGGGGTAGTCTTTTAAGTGCAAGGACATAATCCTCAACTTGAGAATGTAAGAGAAGTATCTTTGTCGCCTGGTTGATCAAGTCAGGGCTTTCCTTGTAGATTTTACACATAATCAAGACAATGTTTAATCACTGAATGTATATACATGTGTGTGTGTGTGTGTGTGTGTGTGTAAGAAAATATTTCTTGACTGGAGCGGAGAAAGATAGGACAAAAACAAAAATGTTCTTGAACTGCAATAATTTGGCAGGCATTACATCCCAAAGTTGAAGAGGTTAAAAACTGAGGTTCAATCACAAAATTCAACCAATAGAGAGCAGGAGAACACCATTCTACCTTTGAAATATATCCAGTTCCCAGCTTCTAGGGATTGAGCAAAACTATCTAGTAGTAGTAATACAGGCCAATGCATAGCACCGTTGGAACAACAGGAAAGTTTTCATACATCGGGTTCTCGCAATGCAGTAGGCAAATTCAGTTCAGGCTCAAGTTCACCAAGAGGGGAGAAGTAGTGGCCAACCATGTCATCAGTTACTTGCTCCAGCTTGGGGGGATCCCACTGAAAAATAGAAAAAATACCGGGTTAACTTGTTTTTCTATTCCCCAAAAAGAATTTCAGAAACATTAATTTTCTGTTCGAGTCTATACGTACCTTTGGAGCAAAGTCTTTGTCTACCAGCCTTGCACGAATACCCTACAAATGTCAAACGTCAGATATGGACTTCACAAATGTGCTTCAAATTGCGTATTGGATAAGCCACACGTACCTCAGAAAAATCATTTGAGACCTGTTTGGAAATCCATCTCAAGGATATTCGGTATTCCCTCGCCAGGCACTCATCAAGAGTTTGAAATCTACCTTCTCGGATCTTTAAATTTGCAAGATAAAGAAAGGTTAGCATATCCAGCATAAAAGGCAATCATACAGATGCGTGCAGCTAGTAGCCTACCGATTGCAAAGTCACTTTTAAGCTCAATGGAGAGGCTAATTCTAATTTTTTAAGCACTTCAGTACACCATTCATTATAGGACTCTGCTGCCTCGTTTTCCTACACAAGTTGAACCAAAAATTTCAAATGGTGGCATAACTGTCAAGTGAGACACTAAAGATTTCTCCACAAGAAATTTTTCCCCCCAAGTATCAAACAGACTTGATTCCATGTGCAAAAGCATTTGTCTCAACCAGATAAGAAACAGTTACTTAGTGGTCACAGAATACTAAAGTGCAAATTGCAAGTGTTCATTTACACATTCATAATTTCATAGTCCAATATCATATAATAAAGGGAAATTTTTGCATTTCATCCTCAACCTTTGTCGATTTTAACAATTTCATCCCCAACCTTTTTTTTTTGAATCATATAGGTCCCCAAACTTTGTCAAAAGTAACAATTTCATCCCCAACCTTTTTATTGAAGCATATAGGTCCCCAACCTTTCAAACATAAACAGAAAAGGTCCCTACGAATAATTTTTTTTGATTTTTATATTTATAAAATGACCATTTTAGCCTTGTATGAAATAAAAGAAAATTAATACAAAATATGTTTGATTTCTCTGATGAGTTACTCATGACTTCCACTTAATACAACCACCATTTCTTTCACTATTTTTTTGAAGTGAAGCAGGATAAGGCCTCTACTTAAGTTAGCTTTAACAATAATAAAACGAGATTTATCTCTCATTTTTGGCTATATAAGGACGAAAATTTTAGAATGTATATTTACGAATACATTTTCTCATTCACACACTTAAGATTGTAACATTGCTTTCTTACATACTAGTTTTTTACACATGGAGTACGTCTCTGCGTGACATGTATGAGTCTGGTGCGTACTCTAGCAAAAGAATGGAACTGTACTTAACAAAAGCTATATATACATATTAATTAATATATTATCTTTTCCATTCACTTTCCTACCACCACCACTACTCTTATAATTACTTTAGTCAATGAAATCTGTGAAATTTAAAGTTAAATAAGCAATGATAATTGAGATATAATTGATATTCAAGTTATAAAATTAGAACGATTAAAAATGTATAAATTTTTTGGTGAAAAATTGAAGATTTAAATTATTGGTAAATTTAAAAAGCGAAGAACACTTTTGTTTCTGCTACAACCATTCTCATTCTAAATTTTTTCGTCCTTATATAGCTAAAAGTTAGAGATAAGTCTCTTTTTATTATTGTTAAAGATCACTTAAGTGAGGCCTTATCTAGTTTCACTCTTAAAAAAAAGTAAAGGAAATAATGGTTGTACTAAGTAGAAGTCAAGAGTAACTCATCAGAGAAATCAAACATATTTTATAATTAATTTTCTTTTATTTCATACAAGGGTAAAATGGTCAGTTTATAAATATGAAAATGGATAAAAATTGTTTATAGGGACCTTTTGTGTTTATTTTTGAAAGGTTGGGGACCTATATGTTTAAAAAAAGGTTGGGGATGAAATTGTTACTTTTGACAAGGGTTGGGGACCTATATGCTTCCAAAAAAAGGTTGGGGATGAAATTGTTAAAATTGGCCAAGGTTGGGGACGAAATGCAATAGTTTCCCTATAATATATCTATCTCTTTAGGTTATTGTTAACAGTATGTATCAGAATTATTTTTCATAACTTCGTATGTGATCCACTTTCTTCTCTATCAACTTTCAGAAGTTTAAAAAACATAAAAAGTTGGATTAAGATGCTACTAGATATTTTATGATTGCTTTTCAAGTTTCTATTCTTATTTTAGGAAAAGTAATTAGGGTCTCAAAGGTATTCCGGTACTTTATTCTTATAGTTGCTTCCTACTTAACGGAGATTAGTTGAAACCCGATATAAGGGGTCTTTATGCATTATAAAACTCAAGCTTAATTATTGAATTAACAGAATCCTTTTTCTCTAATTTTTAACCACAGTTTAAGCTCATGACGTCTCAAAATGTCTCCTATCTTAAATTCACCTCAGTGATTGTCTCTGGTCATCACTAAGACATCTATTTGTTCATATAAAGTCCATGTATAGGATACTCCTGCTCTTCCACTAAAGAACCAACTATGTCCTAAAAGGCTTGCCCATGCCTCACTTAGGCTTGTAAAAGCTTGATACTTAGCCTTGTGGCCTAGCTAAGCTTTATGCTTTTCTTATGCTCTGGCTTCACCTGCTCAAGCTCTTCAAATTTCACCGTACTGATTAGCCTGGCTTTACACTGTTTAGAACACTGTCTAAACGTGTTATGTAGCAATGTTATTTTCCTTCTTTTCATTTTGAAACTACTTCAGAAGAACGAATCAGTACTGAGCTTATTTCAACAAATCTTTTTCAAGATTTGATTGCATGCTACTTCAGAAATCATTTCCTTATACTATTTTAAGATTTTTGAAAAAATGCATCATCTTCGTATTTCAAGCTCCAAATCCCCTTACAGGTTTTGTCATGTCATCTATATACACTCTTCAACCAGAAAACAAGACAGAAAGAGATCAACAACTGTAATTAACTTGGAAATGTTCATTCATGATACAACACTCACCAAAGCATTCATGATCTCCTCCACTGTATCGTGGCAGAAACATTTATCGATTGTTTCTAACCTGGACCATAAAAAAAGACAAGTTCTTTTTCACAGATTCTTTAGAAGAAACATAAAAAAAAAAAAAAAAAAAAATCTATTACTTAATACAGATTACTATCCCTAAAACGCAGTGGTGAAAATAAGCAATTGGACACACTTCAGGGCAAGGCATAGCTTAACTGCATGGGAAAATAGCTCAACTGCATGGGGAAAACAGATAAGAGGCTACTTAACTTGGTGCATGACTCAAGGAACTAAAATGATATTGGCCGAGATCCGGCTTAATTTGTTATTATAGTTTTCTAAACTAAGCACTTAGAGCAGAATGATCTTCATACTACATACATGAACATATCAAATTCCAAAAATTAAAATGAGAAGCAACAAATAAATACTTAAAGTAAATTAGAAATTGGAAAAAGATAAAATTCCAAAAATTAAAATAAGAAGCAACAAATAAATACTTAAAGTAAATTAGAAATTGCAAAAAGATAAAAATGGAATACAGCAAGATGAAAGGAATAACTAAATAAAGTAGGAATACATATATTTACTTGTGAAGGATACTCCTTTTATCTGGGTAGACTAAGTCACCATATTGAGCTAGGGAATTTTCAATGACTGAACGATCATCAGTAATCAATTTGCCAAGGCGTTCTTCAATCCAAGGAAGCCTCTGTTACGAAAATGAAAAAGTTACCATCACGTAAATACAACGAACTAGCTGGGAAAAGGAAACAAAAGACTAACTTCTCTAAGGGAATAGTGTGTAGCAAGACCACAAGCAATCATTTCCACGCCGTTAAGCTTGTCTCCTGTAAGTGCCAAGTACTCTCCTGAAAAACACAAGTTTGAGCAAATTATTCCACATCCACATTAAAGCACAAAATGCCTGAATTTTATTCAAGAATTCAAATATGACAAGTTGGTCAGCATAGATTCCATTGGCCACCTATTTAATTTCAAATTGTCTGGTTTCCATTGACAACTCTTGACACAATTTCCTCTCGGTTATTATCTAACTCAAGGACAAAGGGACAAAATTATTATTATAAAACAAAGTATATAAGTTTCCATATGAAATGAGAGGCTTGCTAGGAGAATCATATGCAGTGAAAGGCAATAGTCATGAAGAGAACAAAACAAAAGAATTTGGGGTGACCATTAGAAGAAAATAAGAAGCAAACGAACAGCAGTAATAGCATCTGCAATTGTAAGTCCAACAACTAGATTGAGAATATAGAATTATACAGATAGTCTGGATAATTTTCCATTATAAACAGTAACTAAGCTGAAATTCAATCAACTTGGCAGTGAAGAAATTTAAAAAATTAAATTTTTGTTGTGATCTAACCTAAATAGCCCGGAAGACGGGACAAATAATATGACGCCCCTGCATCAGGATGAAAACCAATTTGAGCTTCCGGAGTTGCAAATATCTGCAATTCATCATAAGTTCATATCAGTAAGTAGGGACAGCGGAGAAACCACAATCTGGAGTGGAGAGCACATCAAAATGTTACTCCAGATGAAAGCCCAAAAGTTCAGTCTTTGAAATATTTAAATCTTTCATTATTGTTGAGAGCACATTATAAAATCATTTCATGGGCATGCCAGGGTTTAGATACAGTCAGTAGTCATTACTATAAAATTTCAACTCAATATGCAAAAGAATTCATGAAATCAAAAGCACCGTAGTAAAAGGATCCTTCCAGGAAGCAGTTTCATACAGTTCTATCAGTTACAATGCGGAACATCCCGGGCAGCGAAATACCTGCCCCACTTCCCATTGTGATACCATCCAGGATAGCAACCTGCACAAGTGACAAATATAAGGACCAAAACTATGCTGTTTTAGTAACAATTAGCATGTGGAACAAGAAAAATGATACCCCTAACAAAAATTAAGAATTGACTCAAAATTAACTGAAAACCTAGAAGGATAGAAGAACACTATAGCAAAATCTATCATGACAAGTAACTAATTAAAAAAGAAGGGTATGATAAGAGACCCTCACTCAGTGGCTCTATCTCATTACAGAATTATTTTTCCAAAAAGCTATAAGAATGAGTTCAAAGTGAAGGGAAAAAGGCTCATTACTTGATGAGAAAGTCACTATTTGACCAATTATTTTTTACTAATCTTTCAATTAGAAGCATTGAAAGAGAAAGAACTTACGTGAGGTTTGAGATATGTTCCCAGAACATATACAAATTTGTATAAAGTTGCAAAGAACGCGGTACATTCTTCACTCCGCCCTGAAAAGTGAAATAGTCAACAAGACTTAAGCAAAAGTTAGTTACCATAACCAGGTCATCCATCTGTACTTCATGAAGTGCAATCATGTACAAACTGCTGTAAAACATTGAGTTTAATCTGAATTATAACTAGCTATCTCCCTAGAGAAATTCATTAGTAAGTTTGAAATAGTGCCACAGAACTAACAAATCAATTTCAATAATGTCCTTAATAAGCATCAGAGGCTGACAGTGCAATTAAATACAATGAGAAAGAGAGAATCACCTAGGAGAAAAAAAATGTGGCCAAGCTAAAACTCATCTCAAAGTCACCATGATTTTTATTTTTTAAAATTTATAATAGATAAAAGGGAAAAATATTTGATATGGATTTTATGACTTCACCATTAAGGACTTTAAGGGCTGTGGTAAAAAAACTGAATAGCACAACTTGATCAACTTGAAATGTCTAAAGGGCAAGATGTAGAGGTTACAAACCTTGGTTAAGCAGCTCACGCAACGCAACAGCGTCTGTGCCAGCACAAAATGCCCTGCCGCTACCCTTCAATAAATTTAGACAGTCAATGGAAACTAAGGCTAATAATCCTATTTGCAACAAACAGAAAATGGTTCTACCATAATAGAGGAGGGTCAAGGGTGGAGAGCTGAAACTATCTTTACCTTCATCATGACAAATCCAATATCTGAATTTTCTTCCCAAGACTCATACAATCTATTTAACCGGCCAGCCTGCAATAAAGATCAAACACGAGCATAAATGCATAATAACCCAAAATCTAAATCCTGAAACTCTTATAATCGAAACAAGTACACGGTTTTCCCACCCGAGACTCCTACAATTTTCCCCCTTTCAATAAGCTGTTTTACTGTAAGAAGCAGAACTTACAGTTTTGCATCCAACTTAGTAAAAAAAAAAAAAAAAATCACAAACAAGCCAGAATTATTTTAGTAAGATAAATAGAAAGAGGCAATGACCATTGAACTAGTGAGAGCATTGAGTGCAGATGGTCTGTTTAGTATGGCTGCCCTTGATTTAGCTCTTCCTTCGACTAAAACCTGCATTAACATAAAATACAAAAAACATTATTCAAAATATGATCCTTTTTAGCTAAGGAGAAGAAAATTACGCATTCATGTATATATGCATCAATCTCTTTTTCTGTGAAAGGAATCACATTCTCAAGAAAATTTGACATGGGTATGAATCCAATAACTTCCACGCATATTTATAGGATTTGGGGACAAGAAAACATGCCTCTTCTTGGAGGGAATCGAGTTGGGTATAACTGGGAAGTGCAGAAAAGCTTCGATTTTGATGGAAATCAAAACCACATCTTTGTAAAGAACGATTCAATTGTACTGCATATTTCACTCTCTGCATCTTTAAATGGAAAAATAATGTCTGTATTTCAGCTTCAACGTCTTAACTAGAAATTTATGTGCTTTCCTATGCGGCTACTGGTTGGGTTTTGAAATGGCGAGGGGTTGGGGGGGGGGGTTGCCCAAATGAGCTCGCCGATACTGGAGTGTGTATTCTTCAATAATAACAAATTTCGCCCCTGAATTTCTCAATATTACAATTTCTGGCATAAAACTTTTTCAACAACTTCTCTTTACCACTAAGTTTCTGAATAATATCCGTTTGGCCCCTGGGTTTTCTTCTTCAGGTTTTCATACAGTTTATTTTGACACTTAAATCTCATTTTAGATAGATTATGATCTTGATTAAATTACAATATAGACATGTAATCTACAACTAATACCTAATTTTTTTTTTTTGTCATCCAATCAATAAAAATCATAACATATTCGCTAGTACTCGTTCGACCTTTCTACCAAAGTGTAACTTCACAACTGTTTCCAAGTTTTTTGCTTTACCTCTTGTGAGTTTTATTCTAATTTGATACAGTGCATAAGTAATTTTTTTTTTTTTTTTTGAAATAAAGTGATAAATTTTGATATGCTTGAAATGAATTATTCATGTTTATTGACATATATAGTGACAAGTTACATCTACTTAAAAGTTTCGTAAAAGATCAAAAAAAAAAAAACCATAATTCTTCTACAAAAGAATAATAAGCAACACTAGTCCGGCATATTTTCCCCATCATCTAAGAATGAATATCAATCTTCAAGATTTTGACTCATTTTTCAAAGCTACTTCTTTCATTTTGCTCTCAAATCCAACCTAATTAGTCAAACACTATTAACTTGAAAATGGATGACCATCCAAAGGCTCAACAGGCACAATGTAAGGTGAACTCCAATCTGCATCAAATATTTCTTGAAGTTGCCCAACAATGGCCGGATTATACGTCCCGAAGCTGACACTTGCTGTGGCATAGAAGTAGTCCCACACTAGATTACTTGTTCCTATATGAGCTCGAACATCACTAACCGCGTATTTACCATGGTTGACCTGCTTGTAGCCTGGATAAATATTTCCTGTGGCTGTTCCGTTTTGGATGGCAGGTCCGGTTAAGTTGACTGGTACTATGTAGTACCTGATCTCGACTTTGCCAGAACACTTGTTCTTTGATGAAGAGCATAGAGTATTGGTGTAGAGGAGAGACTTAAGGTATTGGTCTGTGTTGTTTATGAAATGCGCCCAGTATGCAACAAGTATTTTCACCTTTGCTTGCTTGGAATAGACAACCTATAATTGAAAGAAATGGGACAAAGATCACTTATTTTGTTGTGGAAATATATATGTCACAGGGGATCATCCAAACCTTCAAAAAAGGTAAATTTTTGAAGTTACCTCAGACACAGCTGAAGAAAGGGAAGACCAATATACTGTTGGTGTTGTGTATTGGGATTGACCAAGCCAATCCATAGTACTTATTCTCAGAGTTGCTCTGTTTCCTACTGACTTGATTGTCTCAACCCATGCCTGTTCATCTGTCTGGTACTTGCCGAATGAGAGCTGCCAATTACTAAGAAGATCAGCGCAGGTACGGGGTGCATTATACAGTATAGGTTTCTGAATTTCGTGAAGTCTCATCATGTCAATTTTTATTCTGGTAAATGTATCATGTGGCCTTCGTATTCGTATTATATAAAAGGAGATTTGGGTGATCAGTTTTGGGTATCGGAAAGGCATGAAAAAACTTGTATTCTACTCTTCAGATATAAGGAAAACTTGCATTGGCAAATAAACATTGCTCACACAGTAAGTGAACTGCTGTGCGCATGCTCTTTTCTTCTTATTGCATTCGATTGATTGTTATTCTTGTATATCTAGGTTTGGCTTAAAACTTGACAACTAAACTCATACGTTTGCAAACGCCAATCTTGCAGCAAAATGACAGATTAGAGTAACTTTTTTCCTCAGATCTAAAGAAGTACCTCTGAAACTGTCAAATGAATTCTTATATAAATTTCTTGATACACACACAGTCGGAATAATGCCACCAAGTCTCAAGAAATGTGTAAACATCTGCGTTAGAAACATATTAGATTGACTAAGTTACTAATAATTTAAACGACATATTATTCAACCAGCAAAAGAATCACTCTATTTCAAAGTCATCTTGTCAAGCAGACACTAATCTTTCAGTATACACAACCTAAGTATAACATTAAAATGATTTCCCAGTCTTTTCAACGAGTTGAAACAATTGTTACTGAAGCTGCAAGTCAATAAATCAGCTAGAAATAAATCAGACAGAAGCAATACCTCAGGTGGGGCAAAAGACAGATAGCTGAACTGGGGTTTCGAGGTTGAATAATTCCCGCCAGGTGTTTCAATTGCAACTTGAAAGATATCTGGGTCTGACAGTACCGGATACCCGGTTACATGTTTCACCTCCATGAATTTAGGAAGAGGTGATCTGTCATGACATGATGCACAGTTAATAGCCATGACAAGTAACAGAGAAGATATCTCCAAAGATGACAATTTTTTAACAAGAAAGGGGCAACTCAGACAACTTCGTGAAAAGGATTTTAGATGAAATGGTAACGCTATAGAAAAATTTAAAACTTTTCAGCTTGCATGACCGGATACTGGCAGAATTACTAGAATGAACAAGAAAAATTTTCTTTATTTTTTATAAATAATATCAGAAAGCTAGTAGGAGCAATCACGTAAATTCACCTGCTTACTATCTTCAGAAATAGGCAGCTTAATATAATTAGCATTCTTCACTGTCTTTGTTGCTACCTTCTTATCTGTCTAATTCTGTACTTTGAGGCGTATTAACTGCAAGTCTGCAACTACTGTTAGACAATTCCCTCCAGAATGCTATTCCAAGAACTTTTGCAACCAGATAATCTTAAAAAGGTCAACTCTAAATGAATTAATTAAAGATAAAATTTCTACTTGAAAAAGTAATGCTGTTGATTGAGTTCACAGGAACTTTTTATTTTAAGAACTGTTCCCTAACATGTTAGAGGAGACATGCTAACAAGATTGTTTTAATCAAAGGAATTAACTCTAATGAGAATCTACATGAGCTGTAAAAGATTTAAAATTTTACACTTCCAGTTATTTCAATGAGAAAAGAAAAGAGAACGAATTTAGGCACTGTTTTCCCACGTACCTACACCTTTCTTTACGAGGGAGAAATAATGACCAACAGGGAACCTTTCGGTTGGTCTGCCATTGCTGATCCCATACTAATTTAGTATAAGCTGAAGGCTCGAGATGGGCTAGTTTCCACAAGTTGTTGAAGTAAATCTCAACATTTTCCACGATTCTTGGACAATGAACAAGATATATACCAACTTCCTTCACCTAAAGGCATTTGACAAAGATACTGATATAACTATTGGACAAATAGTATAACAAGTAAATATTGTTGAAAGATGACAAGTATTTTTTGCCATGTACAGAACATATATGAAACACAAAAATTCAAACGACAAATTGTGCCTGGTAGCTACAGAACTGTCCACAATAGACAAATATCAAAATATTGCCAGAGGATACATAATGCAAAATAGACAAACACTCCCTGCATGTAATATAATGGTTGTTATGGTCTCTGGATTTTCTAGCTAACAAAATCTATTTATAGCAGCAAGTAGAAATATAAATTTTTCATATTTCTGGAAAAAACCATCTTTAGTAGCATTCCAGAGACTTGTCTTGCAAAAGTAATGATTCTTATTTTCAGGTGAGCATGTAACAACCAAAGAGGCATTCTGTTAAAATTGGTGCTTAAAAGCACCACTTTTAAAAGCACGTTAGTTGCCCAAAAATGCCACGTTTTTTATTACTCATGTTATGTAGTTACCTGAGTGAGAGATTTCCAGTCAGTGTTTGCAGATCCAATATAAACATCTCGGCTATCTGATATCCAAACCTTGGCATGAAATATGCCAGATCCTGTCCAGTCCTTAAGTAATAAGGTGACATTCTTTAGATTTGGCCTTCCCAATGCCAAGTTGGATGGCTCTTTGGTATAATCAGGATATACTCCAGAGTGATGTAAAAGTCTGCAGGTAAATTGGTTTCAATAGCAATGAAAGAAACAAGGTTGTTAAATAATAGCTCAATGGTTAATGTAAATTTCACCTTATGTTAATGCCACGGTCAGCAGCATTTTCCAATGCATTATAGACTTTCAAACCATCATTTGCTCCAAATTTCTTCATGTCATCTTTTGTGTATCCATAATCCCCTGAACGAGAATCCTCAGGTTGCGCTAGTAACTGCCAGTATTGTGCAATTACATCCAGGCTCCTCGAGGAATTCCCAGCCAACAATTGAAGAACTTTAGCTGGTACATTTATTAAAGCATGTAAAAGAAACTGAATTAACTATTAAAGGGACAAATCTTTCAAAAGGTCTTGTGACTTGGAAGGAACACAGAGGTGTGCATGTCATTGCAAAGAAGTTGTCTGCATGTGAACTATCTTATCTAAAAGCAACAGGATGATTGGAAAGTGAACCCTAATAATCACAAATTCATGATAGGGGATAAAACATTCGTAGATCAAAATATTTGTAAATTTTTAAGAGTTGGTGTCAGTGCCAAATATCTTATGCCCTCTTTTTGTTTCTCTATAAAGCCTAGGAGACACCAGGTTTAAGCATTATATATTTATGTTGGGGATATAAAAACTTTACACACAGCACACAATCCCACAGAAAATCCATGAAAAGCCATTATTGAGGAGAAAATGGCCTTCTCTATCATCCTCATGATTGAATCTCTTTGAGAAATGAAAACTAGAATCCATAATTTAAAGGCATAATTGATGGAGTGCAGGGCGTCACTGCGGGCAGTCCTTGAAAATCTGTGTGACCAACGACCATCTTCATTGGACCCTAGTCATAATCCTAGTCATAATTAAATCATCTCTTCAAGGTGAAAAAATTAGGCACCGTGAATGTCAGTAAAAAAGTGCATGTATTCACGCACCATTTCCAAACTACCACGTCCAAAAGCTTAAGCTTGGACATTCGAGATGATGTAGTTCAGAAATATATATTTTTGTATGCTCACAAGCTCAAGGAACGCCAATGATCTCCAAAGCACTGAAGTCTTCAACTTTGCAGCTTGGATGAATATCCAGTTAAGAAAAACCAAATTAGGCAGATTTCGGATAGCATTACTGATCGACAAATCAATCAGATTGAGTTCGCACTCCTAATTCAATGAGAAATAGGTAAATAGCAATCTATTTTTTCTACCAACTTCTTGAAAATAGCAATCTCCTCCTTTGTGGCAAAGAAACAAACAGAAACAGACATTGAAAAGTAGAAACAAGAAACAAAAATTAAACTCACCAGTAGAAAGAACACCCGGAATCCGAGAGAGGTGGGGCATGTCTGTGGGGATTGATTGAACCAACCAAGCATTGCATTGCTCATTATGATCATCAGTACCAACGATTTTACTTCCATCAGGTGGATGGCCTGAGAATGAGTAAGCAATTTTAGCTAAATTACAGATTACTAAACAACAGAAGATCGCAAGAAAAGGGCCTGTTAGAGTTTTTATCTTCTCTTTGGATCTTGAATTATTTGAGTGACAGGTGTTGATGGAAAGTACTGAAATGATTCCTGGTATTAGTATAGTTGACTCTTATGGCGGGAGAACCCAGACAAATCCAAAGCTGGAATCTTGAATCTTTTTCTGGATATTTTGCAATATACAAAAAAAAAAAAAAAAAAATGAACTCGTCTTATTACATTAGAAATGAACTTGCCAAACCGGCTCACAAATTACTTCTTTGAAAAATTTTCAAAAACTTTTCGGAGCTTTTATAATAAAACTTTTCACCCCATGTAATGTGTATAGACACACGCCACATGTATTTTATGAGCCACACGGGACAAAACCTTTGAGAGATCTTGGAAAGGAACTCTTACTTCTTTAGTTGTAAAAGTCAACGGTATAACTTTGGCAACTCTTAGACAGGTTTAACATTTTCGTGCTTCATTCACTCTTTTATTAATAGAAGATGAATCTATTTGTAAAAAATAACAATAGTGAAGAGATGATGAATGAAGAGAAGAATCAGAAAGCAATTAGAAAAAAAAAAAATGAATGGTAGGAGAGCGACATTTGTGCTTTTTGAGCTTGTAGTTAACTATTTTTTTTTTTTTTTTTTGTTAATATTCAAAACCAATATTTTCATCATTGAATCTCAAGGAAAAGCCTTCCTTTAATACAAAAATTGAGAAATAAGAGGAGATCGTGACACAACTTCGCCGTACCATTTTCAAATCAAGACTACTAAAAAGAAGATGCATTCTGCATATACTTTTTGCATTCTCTTGGAAGCTCAAGGAGGTAGATACCCAAGAAACGAATCTTTGATGTAGAAGTGCAAAAGGGACAATTGTTGTAACCCTTTTTTCAAACTTATTGTATTATTATGACATATATATTTTCATTGCATGGTTATTTAGGAAGGTTAACAAGAGAGTGAGAGAATCTCACGTAAGTCATAGCTAATCTACGCTGTGGACCAACATGTTATTAATAATAATGTTGTTAATAAATTTGTTGTTGTGAATGAAGATCCTTATAAAGTAAATCACATTGATACACAGACATGTAAATAATAATATAGTAACCATCATGTGAAAGAAATAACAGTTAAAGCAACTAATCTACTTTCTATATTGTTTTTTGTTCAAACATCATAACTCTATTTGTAATAGTCTTGCTATTTGTGGGGAGTTTTACAAATTTTTTTACAAAAATAAAGCAAATTCACCATCTTATCGTAAATTAAATTTTTCCTAACCATAAAAAATATATAGAAGTTAATAAAATAGTAAATCACTTTCTTTCGTAAAACACTTCGTAAAAAGTTCCCTACAAATGGCATTTTCCCTTTTAATGGGTAAGTACTTTGTAAGCTTACTTATTAGATGATTTGGTTCAGAAAAATTTTAAAACAAAAGTGAAGTTTAAAAGCCATACACACCCTCGCAAAGTAACGTGATAAATAAACAAGAAACATGCAAAAATTCGATCCATTTTCATGATTCTCATAAGCTTAACAGTTTTGGGCTTCACCAACTCTTTACAAAGGTCTCTAATTTAAATGACACTCGAGAAAAATGACGCAAAATTTTTTTGCACTCTTCGAAGTTCAAGGAACCCCACATCAAGAAACAATCTTCGACCTAGAAATGCAAGTGGGACAATTGCTTGAGAGGGTTACACGAGAGGGGAAAAAATTGAGAGAATCATATTGATGATACACAAATATATAAGCCATAATAATACACAATAGCCATCTGGTGAAAGAAACAACGGTTAAAGCAACTTTTTATCTACTTACTATAATAGAAATCCTACCACTTTACATTTCATTGACTCAATTTTCATCCCTTGAGCTTCTTCAAATATTAACCTAACATTACATCATCATCATCGTAGTAGTACTAATAATAATAATAATAATAATAATCTCTAAGAAATAGAATATCTTCTGGGTCTTGACGTAGATTTGGTATCTCCTTGAATCATTGAAGTTGGGCTTTGAGAACTACCAGAAGTATCAGAACTCCTATTCTCTCCATTTCCATGTCCTTTGCCCACAATCCAGAGCTTGTCGAAAATTCTCCTAGACCGAGATGGCAGCAGTTGGACAGGATCTCGGCTTTTGCTACCCATTTTTGTCAACTTCCCATTCTTCTGTAAGCCCTCATCTTTTATCTTCATTTCATCCATCTGTTTCCTCAGGGATTTACGGGGTTCTGATGCTACTACTGTCGGATTTTCCTCGGTGTTTCTTGAGGGATCCGATGAATCACTACTACTGTTTACTGTTTGAAGTCCAGCGCCTGATTTAACCTGCTCAAAGAATAAGACTTGAACTGCAAGGTGAAGAGGTAGACGTGTGCTCTTCCGATCTCTGCATGCATCGAAGCATCTGCTGTCAATTTCTTGACATCCATAAGCCCACACAACTTCTTCCTCTCAGGTTTCGGTAGATTAGGATGCTCCTGCAACAGCATACAAACAACAAATAACATTTTTACGAATTCAATGAATAGATCGGAAGAGCGTCGTGTA
>CAVNYN010283550.1:0-23014 GCA_963692815.1 Nyctanthes arbor-tristis | reverse complement strand
ACTTTTTATATATAAAATTTTTTGGAATGAATCTACCTTATCTCACTTTGATTCCCGAAGCAATCAATGTGAGCAAAAAGTTGAAAAATAATTCATTTGCAAAAGATTACAAATCAATTACCTGATGTGTTTGTAGATACAAAGAAAGTGACAAAATCACATGTACCGGCACAAAATACTCCAGCAAAAATTGATGTTCTCGTAGAACAATTTGTTATAGCAAGTGAATCAAAAGTACGTCAGAAACGTGGTCGGCCACTTGGAGCTAAAGATTCTGTGCCTAGAAAAAGAAAAGTACAAGCGAACAATCAACCACAAAAGTAAGAGGAGCATGAAGTGATTGATCAATCAAATAAAAAAGATTTGATTCCTGCAGAATCACAAAATGAAGGGATCTCAATAAATTATTTATCATCACACAAAGTTTATGAAAGAAACAATGTTGTGATAGATAATATTTTCACATATAATGTGGCTCTTGATATCATGCATAAGAATAAGGATCCAGAATCACAGTTTGTTAAAGACTGTCAGCAAAGAAAAGGTTGGTCAAAATGGAAAGAAACCATACAGGTGAAGTTGAACTCTTTGGAAAAAAGAAAAGTTTTTGGACCTACAGTCCAAACACCCAAAGATGTAATTCCTGTTGGATACAAATGGGTGTTTGTGAGAAAAAGAAATGAGAACAATGAAATTATGAGATACAAGGCTCGACTTGTAGCATAAGGTTTTTCATAGAGACCTGAAATAGATTATGAGGAGACATATTCTCCTGTGATTGATGCCATAACATTCAGATATTTGATGGGTTTGGCTATATTACAAAAGTTAGATGTGAGATTTATAGATGTAGTAAATGCCTATTTTTACGACTCGCTTGATAGTGAAATTTATATGAAAATCCTTGAAGGATTCAAATTGCCACAAGGAAGTGATTCATTCCCTAAAAATATGTTCTCAGTTAAATTACAAAAATCACTCTATGGATTAAAACAATCTGGACGGATGTGGTATAACCGTCTGAGTGAATATTTGTTGAAAGAGGGATATCAAAATGATGATATTTGCCCATGTGTTTTTATAAAAAAAAAACTGATGTTGGATTTGCAATATTAGCATTTTATATAGATAATATAAATCTTATAGGAACTCCTGAAGAGCTCGATAGAATTGCTGAGTATTTAAAAACTGAATTTGAAATGAAAGATTTAGGGAAAACCAAATTTTGTCTTGGTTTGTAGATTGAACATCTTTCAGAAAGATTATTTGTTCATCAGTCTACATACACAGGAAAAGTTTTAAAAATGTTTTATATAGATAAGACACATCCATTGACATCTCCAATGGTTGTCCGATTACTTGATGTAGACAAAGATCCTTTTCGTCCAGTTGAAGATGGGAAGAAGATTCTTGTTCTTGAAGTACCATACCTTAGTGCAATTGGAGCATTGACATATCTTGCAAATTGCACTCGACCAGATATAGCTTTTTCTGTAAATCTCCTTACTAGATATAATTCTGCACCAACTCAAAGACATTGGAATGGTGTTAAACATATTCTTCGTTACCTTAAAGGTACCATAGGCTTGAGATTATTTTATTCATAAAACACAGACTCTTCTTTAGTTGGCTATGCAGATGCAGGTTATCTCTCTGATCCACATAAAGCTAAGTTACAAACATGATATGTCTTTACTTATGGAGGAACAACTATATCATGGAGATCTGTGAAGCAAACCTTAACAGCAACATCTTCAAATCACTCAGAAATTATTGCAATCTATGAAGCAAGTCGTGAATATGTATGACTTAGGAACATGACACGCCATATTCAAACATCATGTGGAATAATTTCAACAAAAAAAGGTCCAACGATACTGTATGAAAATAATACAGCTTGTATTGCACAACTTAAATGAGGCTTCATCAAAGGAGACAGGACGAAGCACATATCTCCAAAATTTTTCTACACACATGAACTTCAGAAAAGTGGAGATGTCGACATTCAACAAATCCGTTCAAGTGATAATGTAGCTGCTTTATTCACAAAGGCATTACCAACATCCACATTCAAGAAATTGGTCCATAAGATTGGAATGCGTCGACTTGGAGATATTAAGTGATTGACATCAGATGGAGTAGCTGTACTCTTTTTCCTTCGACCATGTGTTTATCCCACTGGGTTTTCCTGGCAAGGTTTTAATGAGGCAGCATTTTATTACTCCAAATATTTGTTATATATTGTATTCTTTTTCCTTGAGTTTGTATTTTTTCCACTGGGTTTTTGTCAAACCAGGGTTTTTAACGAGGCAGTTAGATGTATAAATAGTCATTCAAGGAGGAGTGTTGTAAATAATTAAATATTTTGTGAATGACTATCATACCCCCGCAAACCCTAGACATATTACTATTGTACCCCTGAAATCCTAACTTTGTATCTATAAATAGGGGTCTCTGATTCTCATTGAAAACACACAATAATTCTAAGAAGTAATTATTTATCTCTTCTTTTCTCTCTTTTCATAACATAATCATTTTTATTTTTCAATAACATAATTTATTGTAATTAGTTTTCAACCATACTAATTATTTTGAGATTTTATTTGAATTTTTTTTTTAAATTTTCAACTATGACCAAACAAAATGCCTTTGAAAATTGAAGAAAATTAAAAACAAAATAGACATAAGGATGAATTCTGCAAAAGAAACATGAAAGTAGTGATGAAATTGCCAAAAAAAAAAAATCAAAGTTAGACACTATTTACACATAAATACAAAAGTAGTGATGAAATTACCAAAAAAATCAACGAAAGAGACTATTTACACAATCATAAAAAAAGGTTGGGGCCTTTTGCGCCAATTACCCCTTGTATTATTATTATTATTATTATTATTATTATTATTATTATTATTATTATTAATTGTTCAAAAGTCGTGGTTAAGAGGACCCTTATTTTCACACAAGAATCCGTACATGAGTTCTTGTTAAAAAAAAAATGAAACATGTGAGTCCATAACGTGTGGATAAAATACGTAGAAGAGGATGTGTCACATAAATCAGGTGTCTCCGTCTCCCAATGTCTCTGAAACTGGACTCTTGTTAGTATATAAACTATAAATAAAGCATGAAACAAATTTGGCAGCAAACATTAATTATTGCTAATATCATAAAGCTTTCTTTCTATGTTAAAGTAGTTGTTTGGTCATAATACCTGGCTGAGGGTAGAAAAAGGACACGCCTTTATATCTGTTTGTTGGAGGTGATTAATTTCCATAATAAAATGTTGTAGGAAGCTTCTTTCCCGGGAAATTTATAGAGATTATACAATTAACCACTAACATCAAATCAATATAAAAGAATAATAACTTCATCTTATCTTCAACAAGGGATTGCAATGTAGCGGATCCACATTCCATCTCTTGAGGCAGATCAAGTCAAGGAATGGGGTTGGGAAGGATCGGATAGGCCTTTTGCTTATTTATTGATAGTTTTATTTCTCTCTCTCTCTTTTGAAACATCACGATTCGAAAATCCAAACCCGAGATGCAATTTTATTTCAAAAAAAAAAAAAGAAGGAAATTACAGGATGGGAAGGTGATGGATGAGCCTTACCTTCCAATCAAAAAATAGATCCAAAAAAAGGGATCAACAGATCAGAGCAGACACCCCTCATCCGCCCCGCTCTACAGGTTTTCAAATGGGGAAGTTTCTACTTCATTTGAGATCTGGGGGTAAATCGGATTTTTGGGCCATCTCTACATTACATATCATGCTCAATACCTTATTTTACATGGTAGCAATATTAGTATTTTGCTCTCAAAAGCCTAACATGTTGTTATCATTATTGTACGAAGCAAAAGTTTAATTCTCAGACAGATATAACTAAAAACCACAATTAATAATGAATATATACGGACAAAAAAAAAAAAACTCCAGGTACTCTAAGAGTACTGAATTCGATATTTTTCATCAATTAAGAACTCACATGTAGATACAAAAGTTCTAATTTGTTGTTTAATTTGGGTCTCAAATCTCATGTGTGATTGAGTGCTCGGTACTCGTGGGTTACTAGAGTTTTTTTCTGAATATATATATATATATATATGTACATATATATAATTATGGAGATAATTAAAATTAAATGAATCGGTTCAACTGCTGAAATAATGCCTCACCCTCCCAGCCTCTCTATACTTGCCAGTTTTACTATTCTATAGTTATTCAAGCATTAATTAATCCGGTTGATGCAAACTACTAAACCAACAACCTCATATAAAACCAAATTAATGGTTTAGGTATATATCTGTGTCCGTATCTGTGCGTATATAAATTTATATACACGATTTCGTGTTCTTTCCATGTCTCAATCACTCGTTTTCATTGGTGCCCAGAAACCCAAACTTCTTTTCTAATGTTAGATTTTTTGGATGATCAAACCACAGGCACGCTTTTGAATTTTTTAAGGATTTGATGCTGAAATCTTATTTTCGTTTTTTATCAGGTGTTGGTGTGTGTATTTTTTGTTTTTTGTTTTCTAAAACTCGGGAGAAAGAGAGAATGCATATTTTCTGATGAGCATAAAAATTTTCAGGGGTTGTGCAGTGGACGGAGAAAGGAGCCTTTGCAACCGAACTTGACTCAAAAAGGTCAGCCGTATGTGCCTATATATATGTTTCTGCCACATCGTAAGTAATTATATATTACTAGAGAACAGTACTGTATGATGTACGTAATTTTATAACTAACCAAGCACATGCCAAATTTGACGTCGTTTTGCATACTAATGATCCCTTTAGATGAAGAAATTGTTTAAACTCATCAACTAGGTGATTTGCCCAATAAACAATACAAGTTTGAACATGCAGTTAACTCTTGTTTAAAAGTTCATCGATAATTATTGAGTATCAACTGGTCATATCATATATAATCTAATAATTTGATCTCATCATGTTCGAGTAGCATATGATGATACTTCATTAATCGTGATCGTCATAAAATGATAATCGTCGCGTTATATTGGGTTTTTGAGTATAAAATCATAAACATGCAAAAGAGTGTCTTTTGGGAGATTAAAAAGTACTGGTCAAAAAAGCTTGAGCACTAGTTTCAAAGAAAAGGAATCATCAGAGAATAGTAGACGTACTATATATAATAATCTCATAACCCAATAACATTCATTTTGAATCTTCGATTTGCATGAGAATTTTATTGTTTTTATACCTTTACAAAAAGTATATAGAAAGTATTGATATAGGCCTGCACATTTGTGCATGTTGTCTTGATACTTTAATAAACGAGGCGGCACAGACAAGGAGTTTTGTCTTCGATTTCACTTGTCCAAACCTTGTTTATGTTTTGTGTTTGTTGAAGAATACTTTATTATTTTGGGACTTAAAATACAACGTTTGTTTTCTTTGTTGCCTGTTTTTGGGACAATATTCTCATTTCTCACAGGCCATTAATGGAGGTGAGACGACTTCACATCGTTTACTTCCTTAGTAGAAATGGCCGCATTGAACACCCCCATCTCATCCGAGTCCATCATCTCTCTCGAAATGGTGTACACCTTCGAGGTTCGTATTGTGTCCCAAAGTTGTTAAGTAGATAATTTCTCTAATCGTGTTTTCAAAGTGATGACTTTTCGATTTTGTGAAAATAGATGTTAAGAGATGGTTAGCGGAATTACGAGGAAAAGACTTCCCTGAATCTTTTGCTTGGTCATACAAGAGGTTTGTTACTACATTTTTAGCTGATTATGGGATGATTTGTAGATTTTCGACTTTCATCTCGAATCTCAACCATTTTTTGGTGTAGGAGGTTCAAGACGGGCTATGTGTGGCAAGATTTGCTAGACGACAATCTGATTACTCCAATCTCAGATAACGAATATGTTCTCAAGGGATCGGAGATTTCCCCTTCGACCTTTAATAAAGGTTAGCTGAATTGGTTGACTGAAATATGTGTGCTTATCTTTGGTCCCTATGGAACCCCTAAAAGGGACGTGACGAAAATTTTCGATCCACAGAGATTTTGTTTGGTGATCAAAAGAAAGTTTTAATAAAGAATAGGGCATCAGGACTTGAAGAGGAAGTTGAAGACAAGAAAGCCTCAGAAACCTCGACCGATGTTTCCAGGAAATCATCGTTTGATATTGAAGAAGAATCGATAACATTTGGTTCTGATGCATCTCCATTGACAGATAATTCAGGGAAAGTACTTGAAGTAGAAGAGAAGCATTTATATACTGAAAATAAAGAAGAAGAACTTACTCATATCAAACAAATTCCATCTATTGAAATGGACAAGAAAAGAAGAACTAAAGTGAAAATTGCTTCGTCTATAAAAGCATCAGAAACTTGTTTCGCTAAGGGTAAAAGCTGTTCTAGCGGAGGATCGCATAAAATTCGTAATTTGATCACTTGTGGTGCTTTAGATACTAATGATTCAGCTGTAGTGATGATCAATCTGCGTGATAAGCCCGTGTTGAACATGTGTTCTGGTAGTTCGAATAATGCACATTCGACCGAGTTATGCATAGGAGAGAAACATGGAGGTTCTCAGAGGATTTTTGGGACGACATGGAACCAACATTGGAATACCAGCAGGTAACATACATTATATTCCAATCACATGCTCGAGCAGACATGCAACGCACGTTTAGTACACAGTACTTATAATCTCTGTTTATAGTGCTGTTTTCTTCTCAAATTTGGTGTGGAATTCGTGACAGGAAGAGCTGTGATGGAGTGAAGGATTCAATGAAAAAGACCGGTGAATTTAGCAGCCAAAGAACATCGCGAACGGGTTACAAACCTATAAACGGCCCAAATTGCTCGTAAGTATTTCCGAGCAGCGAATTTGCAGCATAAATTTTAAGATTTACCAAACATGGTAACAATGAAAATATGTATGATATGCAGGCAATGTGGGAAGCAATTCAAGCCAGAGAAATTACATGCACATATGAAATCATGCAAAGGAATTAAAGCACTGGGGAAAAGGGGTTCCTCTGTTAATCCTGCAAATTCCACTTCACAGAGATCAATCCAGTTTCTTGCTTCCCCTTGAATAACTTACTTAAATATTATAATTATAATGTTATGTTAGTTACTACTACTTTTTTTAATTACATTTTGAGAAGTTCATTTAGTGTAATTTAAGGTCACAGTCATAAATGCAAAAATTTCAACTTCAAACTTAAACAAGCAGTCCCGATCTCCCACCATCCATATGCACAATAATCTAGGTTATCCAATAATCTCCCGCCACATGTGCGTATATCGAGAATGGACTCCATGTCTGATGTGGAGTATTCACGTATTTGACAGATCGGTGATGATTCAGATAATCTTTTACAAAATAAGATAAATTCACCGTCTTTAAATTATTTTTCCTAAGTTTCACAATACACGAAGGTAAGATTGAAAATTTAACCCATTAAAGTGACTCCATGTCTGGGGTGGCACTACCTCGTTTGTGTTGCTGCTGTCTAGTAGGATAGATTCTTCAATAAGATCGTCCTATATGTCTACATGGTGGGACTTCCTTTTATTTTTTGACAAGTGGAATTTTACCCCACTTAAATTTTCATTTGTTAATTTTACCTTTATTAGTTTTAAATAAAATATCAATTTAATCACATAAATAAATTTTGAATCACCAATCACTTCCAACATAACTTTAGTATTGCTCATTTTCCAAACCGCAGTTAAGATTAATTAAAAGCCGAATTAGTTATTGAACTTCTATTTGTATTTCTTTTTCTTTTTTTCTTTTCTTTTTTTTTTGGCCATCTTATTTCAATTTGTTAATTGAGGTATTAATTGTTTCCCATCAAGCATCCATTTTCATATATAGTTCAACTTTTATCCATCCTACAGTCTACAAACGTCAACCTAGTGTTTTAGCTTAGAAAAATATGGGGTAATCTGAATGATATTACAAGCGTAATTCAATAATTGGGTTTCCATTCTCTTTTTTTCTTCTTTTTTTTTTTTTTTGAATAATCTAAGAGTAGTTTGCCTAATTGTTTTTATTTGTGATTGTAACTAAAATCTCGTATAACTATTTATATTTTGTGTCGTACAAATCATCTTATACTAGTGATAAACATTTTAAAATTAGTGTAAGATATTAATATTATATATTGAACATTTTGTTAGAGTCGTAGACGAGAAAGTTGGATATCATGTACGATTCACAATACAGAAAAAAACTATACTATCAATATACTATTTTTTTTTTAAAAAAGGGAATAAATATTTCTACCATAGTCAAAATTTAAGGTAACTAAAATATCACAAATACATTTTCATATATTATATAATTTCTTAGAAAAGTATATTATATTTTAAAGTATCACTCCCGCATGTAAATATAAATCAAACTTATTTATGTAATTAAATTGACATTTTAATTTAGTTAGAATTTGTGAAAAATGACTTCAAATTTTATTAAAATAAAGAATGTGTTTTTAAGTAGATAGGTTTTTAATTATTGAAAAGAGAGGATTGAAAAAGAGGAACAAATGAAAATTAAAATAGTGTACAATTCCGCTTGTCAATAAACTAAAAGTCCTACTACATAAACATTTAGGACGGTCTTATGGAAGACTCTCTGTAACAACTCGCTCTACTTTGACTTGATATTGTCCGTTTTAGGTCTAGTCTACATTGTTTTGCTTTTGGGCTTCTACCTAAAATACCTCATGCCAGCTCGGGTGGGTCTCTAACTTGTAAACTAGTCTCATTTTCTCTACCCAAGAGATGTGAGATTGAGGTTGTCACAATCACCCCACCTAAGGAGCCCAACGTCGTCGTTGGTTATACTTCCGGATGGGCACTGCTTTGATACCATCTGTAACGACCCGCTCTACTTTGACATGATATTATCCGTTTTGAGTCTAGTCTATACGGTTTTACTCTTGGGCTTCTATCCAAAAGGTCTCATACCAGCTGAAGTGGGTCTCTTAAATTATAAACTGATCTCATTCTCTCTATCTAAGCGATTTAGGATTGAGGCTGTCACACTCTCTCGTCAGATAGCAATGCAGGCCAAATGTGGCTAAGCCCAAAATATATATAACTTACTCATATGGCCCGTTAACAAAATACTAAAGTCCATTGAGCTCCACGTGTCAAATGTTATGCTGACTTCAGATGGTGAGATGAAGAGATCAAGCGGAAAATGTAACAAAAATGGATATAGAGATAAGAACATTTCATTTCGATTCTATCTTTTCAAATTGAAGACTTGTACAAGTAGAACTCTAAGACAAAGCCCTATAAATCTCCTACATTTGAGTAACACGTAGTTACCTTTTTGTTTCAGTACTCAATACTCTCTCGAGTTCTCGAGAAGAAAACTTGAAAGGTACGAATTATATTGAAATGACAATTTTCAAATAGCTTATTTTTTAATGGTTTTTCCCCCCGTTTTTTGACATCAATTAATGGTTGATGAAGGGCACTGTGATACACTAGTCAAAGAATCAGGAACACACAGAACACTTTACTTGAAAGATGTTGGCCTATCAGTTAATTATCAGTAGATTGCAATAGACCAACCAAGAAAAATTGACATTCCACCACTTTTTTAGACCCTCAAACCGACAATTAGGCAATGTTTAATCCCAAATTTTCATCCACATTATGTTGATCTTTTGTTGATCTATTTCTTCTCTGTTTTGATCACTTACACACAGGCACCAAAAATGGCGGACGAGATCAATAATCGGCATAAGCCCCGTTACAACATTACCATGTCAAGAAGGACTAGAAGGCCTGAGAATGTGAAGAAAGACCCATGTCAGGGTAGTTATAGTACTTTCCATGGAAATGAAAGTCTCGGGAAAGTCGGACACGACCCAGCAGGGTTTGGAGGACGGAAGAGTGACGGTCACCGGCAGCAGAAGAGCTTGAAGCAGCTGATTGAAGGTAGATGTTCACTTGCAAAACATTTTGAAGAAGAAGAGAAGAAACAAAAAGGGGTGATTGAGCAACAAGAAAAGGGGGTAGTCAAGTCCAAGAATCACAATAATAATATTAAGCATTATGTTGATATTGTTTTGAGCAATTTGTTAATTAAACAAGTCCCTCCTTTAGGATCAAGGAAAAAACCAATAAAGTCATTAGTGACTAGCAAAAAGGATCGAGTATTTACTCCAAAATGGTAAATAATTTTTAGCATATCGGACATGTTTGGGATCCACTTGTGGACATTTTGGAAGTCCACTTGCAGAGAAAATTTTCGGTATTATCTTTATCTTGAAAAAATTATCTTTTCTTGATATTTTTGTTGATTCTACCAAATATTGTTTTGCAAATGATATATTATAATTTTATATATAAACTCTTTTCATTTTATTATTATATAATTGTTACCAATAACCTTGTCATGAAATTGTCATTTCTCCTTGTAATAAACTTGTCAATTATATATATGTAGTTTAGAATATCGAATCACAGAGTCAATACTAAATGGATTTTCTCCAAACCCAAAATGTAATTTGCGAGATCGGATCCATTTTTCCCCTTTTATTTTTTATTTTTTATTCCTTTTCTTCTCTGTTTAGGTTGCCAACCTCTACAATTGAATTTTCTGGAAATCTTAATGGTGTTTAGTGACTTATTAACTAGGATAGCCTCTTCCTTCAAAAGAGGGGAAAGCCGCAATTTTCTTGTTGAGGGAGTATGTATTTTTATAAATAAATAAATAAAATATATATATGTCACTATTTTCTATTTTTATCGTCAATGTTGTATTAATTTTCACTAGCCCATAGTAGCTTTATCCATTCAAAAATTTTGCTAACATGTTTTGGAAAATTGAAACCAACTGTGGAATATCACAACAAGAAAGTGAGGCAACGGTAACAGATTTTGTGCAACAACAACCTTTTTCTGGAAAAATAGAAATTATTTTGTGATATATCTTCAAATGTCTTGATGATGCATATTATTATATTTCATAATTGTTTGTTTTGTGTACGACTGATGGATAAATAATTCTAAAAGTTATTGGGTATGCTTGAATGGTTGGAGAATTTAGTTATTTTTCATGTTTGATTAAACTAAACATTGACAGGGCTATTGTGTTTTGAATAATTCTATTTGAACAAAGGAGGAGACAAAAACTGTGACAAAAAGGACATGTGTTTCATGTGATTATCTTTGATGTAAATGTAATGTGATGTGATGTGATGTAATGTGTTAAGAGATAGGATTTTCCTATGTGTCAGTTTTGTTTAAATTTTTACATATGATATCTTGTCCTGAAAAAGGCTATTCTTCACCACTTGAACTACCACATTTGGTCTGACACAGCTATTATGTTAAAATTTTATTAATTCCATCCATATATTTAATATCATTCAATGTCAAAATTGAACTCGGCTTTATGAATTTTCTGCTCCCCTTGACACAAAATCATGGATCCCCATGAATCATATCTTCCCGGTTAATTATCAGTTCTTTATGATCTGGTTATGAATTATATGTATTCTATAACTTCAACCTTTATTATTTTTCATCATGTGCACCATCTTTAATGCTATAAATATCTAACCAACTAATTTTATTTTACAAGTTTAATTAATCTTCCAAACATTTTGACTTGAAATTGATATGCAATATATAGCATTGTTCTAGATATTTTTGACGTTGAAATTGTCGTTTTTCAATGCTAGTCATTTCTGGAAATGATTGGATGCCTGTTTGTTAGATTAGTTAATTTGATATAGAATTGTATGATACATGTAAAATTCTTTCATCGTTGCTCGTAAAGATAGACTTTTCAACATTACTGGAGTGTATTCTTTGAATATATTGAATGTGCTAGATCAGATTAAAAAAATTAATTAGTGGAATTAATAAAGTAAAATCCAATGGTTAAACTCTTAAGTTAAACATGTCTTGTTTGATGCATCACATCATAATTGTTCTAGAGGTACTCAATATTTTTTTATTCTTATAATCATATCCTTGATATTTCTTTCGTTCAGTTATTAATTTTTTTTATCTTTTTTTAATAATAAAATTTGCTAGTACAAATACTTTCATTTAAAAATATCATTGATATAATATTTAGATGTAAACAATATTTTATGGATCAAGTACGTTAACTATTAAATGTTTAGTTATATAAAACTGCCAGAAAAAAGTTGAGGACATAATTGTAGTATAAAATAAAACTAAAGACCCTTTCATGCAATTAAAACATGGTACTAAAATAAAATTTGTACTGTAGATATAATTATAAGTCATGAAATATTGTAGTTTCAATATAAATAATTGCCCTCAGACGTTTTATGACCTAATCTCTACAATTTTAAAAGAGAAGAATGAAACTTCACTGTTCATAAAGCGTCATTGTGAGGTCATGCTAAGGTGTGTAGCATTATTTATTTTCTCATTGCTTGAATTGTTTCCCTTTCAAATTGGTTTTACGCGTAAAAGCAGGGAGAATATATATATATATATATATATACACACACACACACACATATCTTTCATTGTCCCAAAGGAGAGCATCTCCAATGGTGTAACGTTGATTACTTTTTACGTGACTAGAATTATTGAAATTGGTATAAACATCTCTGATGGTCACGTGAATTGCATGAAGTAATGGACACTTGTCAAGATATAAGTAGTTAATATAGTAGTGTGGAAGCATGAGAAAGAAAAAATATGAGAGTTGATATATATATATATATAAACATTGTTTATAACGTTGTTTACATCTAGACATTGTAGCAGACAATGTCTGCTTTTTTTATTGCCACATCACTTTTTTTAAATGATGTGGCAAAAAAATTTTCCAATGGACATTTCATTGGAGATGCAAAGGAAAAGAATTTTGGTCGATCCAGTTTTCAGTTTTTGAAAGGAAATTGCATCTTTTACATTTTTAAATTCATTGCATAGTTTGTTAAATTTTGCAAACCTATTTATTAATGGTTTTCTAACGACTAGTTGTAGTGAAATTTATTTTTATTTGACTTGTACCCCTTGGTAAAATATACTATCACAACCAATAATTATATTATTTTTGTTAAATTAAATCATTCAAATATTATTTTAATAAACAATTCTTTGGAAGTTATATGGCTATATCTTTGTAGAAAAGGCCGTTGTAAATTTCTAGGTGTTGCATATAAGTTAAAAAAAATTATTTGAAAAATTGGGATACTACTTATTTAATTACAGTCAAAAGAAATAAATTACCAACCAATTTATACATATTATTTGAAATTTAATTGAATTTAATTGACATAATCTATATGGAAAAAATAAGAGTTTTTGAAAAAAGTGTCATACGTAACATAAAACTTTTGTCTTTTATAATTTTAAAGATATGTATGTGTAGGAACGTAGATAGATATTCATTTTGGTCAAACAAATAAGCTCAACAAAAAAAATCAAATTTAATTGAATTTAATTGAAATAATATGCATAGAATAAAAAATAACTTTATCAAAACTAAGACTTTAAAAAAAGTGCCATGACTAGTTTATTATATATCTTTTTTTTTTTTGAATGAAAGTTTATTATATATCTAATAATATAATTAGACTTACCAAAGTCAAGTAAGGTTGGTTTTGATCACATATACACAATTCATGACTCCACTTCGTTTTAAGATTAAAAAAAAAAACATAAATTGGCCTTTTATACCACATTACACACCGGCCGGCCCTGATACTAATCGACTAAATTGGTCACTTAGGGCCTAAGTTGGAAACTGTTGAAAAGTTGAAAGTCGAGTTTTCTGAAACATATGTTCAAAAAATAAAATAAAATTACAATGTATAAAATTTTTAACATAACATGTTTTGTAGTCTGGTGGTAAAGTTATTTGTAGTATAATTTTATAAGAAAAGTCAATGTTTTAGTAGTGTATATGTGCTTTTAAAATGATAAAATATAATTGAATGTCTTACTGACAATTATTAAAACATATTGTGATGAAAATTCATTTGAATATTATTTAAAATGTTTACTTAATTTGCTCACCTTTTTAATATGAAAGTTTTTTTTTAGGGAAATAAGATTACGCATTCATAGAATCACCAAGAATTACATCCAAAATAAACCAAGGAGGGAAATAAGATCATTCAATAACAGAAGGAAAAGATATAGCGGCCTTAGCTAGTGTGTGCAACCTGATTCGCCGATTTTCTAATCTAATTGAAAGTGACCCCAAGTTCGCCCTTGCTAGAAGGTCGGCAATCCTCACTAATCATCCCAAAGTACAAAAAAGAGAATCCATCTCGATGGAGCTTACTTCGGTGAATCGAGATTTGATCCATGATAGGGCCTCTCGAACACCCAAAGCTTCAGCCAATAATGGATCAGTAATACCCCCAAAGAGGAACAGCTTTGGCAGCAACAAACAATCCCAGTTCATCGCTAATCACCATACCGATACCGGCCATGTGATCCTCCTCAAATATAGCAGCGTCCACATTCACTTTAAATGAGCCAATAGTCGGTGGTTGCCAAGCATTATGGGCTGAAGTACTAGAACGTCCATCCATTTCTCTACTAGGTATATTAACATCTAGCCACTGTTGTAGGAATGATTGTGCAAGATTCACCACCTTCAAAACTGTGAAAGATTTAGCTTCCCACACTGTTTCGTTTCGGTTCAGCCATATGGCCCAACACAGCATACCAATCAGCTCCTTTGCCTCTGCGTTGTTATTGAACACTTCCTGCAACCAACCTTTAAAGTCCGTCCCCGAAGAAGAGTGGATCAAAACACCCGCAGCCATCCAAACTTTCTGAGCTAAAACATAGCTACTAAAAATGTGAGTCACACTTTCATTCACCAGTCGACACACTGGACAGCAAGCCTCAATATTCACTCTCCTATATATCAAATTATCTGCTATAGGAAGGACATTAGCAGAGGCCCGCCAAATAATGTTCCAAACTTTAGCTGGGATTTTCAGCCTCCAGATGATGTTCCAGTAACTATCAACCGTGGTTTGAGAGTTTAGAAAGGAAGCATCCATCAATCGTCTATATCCACTACGAACCGAATACAATCCCTTCTTGTCATGAATCCAATAAGCTTTATCCTCCCCGCCATGAGAACTTAGAGAGATATTCTGGATTAGACGTCTTTCTTCTTCAGAAAACAAGGCAGCCAATATGTTAACATTCCGTCTGTTAGCCCTATCAAACAATTGGTTGACCGTGACACTCTCCATTTCAGGAATAGGGTCAGAAATTACACAAGCACGGTTAAGATCGGGAAGCCAAAGATCTTACCAAATTTGGATAGCATTGCCATTTCCAACCCGGTCTCTAACAACATCCTTCACAAGAGCCTGGGCTGCCATAACACTGTTCCAAATAAAGCTTGGGTTAAAACCAATCTTAGCATCAAGCAAATTAGAGGAATGAAAGTACCTAGCCTTGTAAAGCCAAGCCACTAATGAATCGGGTTTCATAACCAATTTCCTCACAAAGTTGATTAGGAATAAGAAAGACGCTCATCATATAATTTGGGATGGCTTGAGCAACCGTTTTGAGTAGTATTTCTTTACCGTTTTTGACAAGAATTTTTCTTTCCACCGTTGAACTTTTTTCCAGACGCAGTCCTTAATGAAGCTGAAGATTTCTTTCTTCTTCTTCCCAACAATGGATGGAAGGCCGAGATACATTTTGTGCCCTTCGAAAACTTGTATACCCAATATCAATATGATAGAAGCTTGGCGATCAGGAGTGACATTTCGGCTAAAAAACAGAGAGGACTTGTGATAGTTAATGGATTGCCCTAACTCTTCCCCATAACGTGTGAGCAACACCTTAATTTCTTCCCACTCCCGTTGGTTTTCACGAAAGAAAAGGAGACTGTCGTCTGCGAAGAAAATATGGGTGAGGACCGGTGCACTCCTCACTACTCGGCATCAATGAATGACTCCATCCCTCTCCTTAGCATGTAACATGAAGGATAAACATACCGAACAAAGAATGAACAAGTACGGCGAGAGGGGACACCCTTGACGCAACCCTCTCTCCGGGATAATGGGTCCAAGTTCAACACCCCCATTAAGCACATGATAGCGTACCGTTGAAACACAGAAAAGAACTAAGTTGAAACACGCATACAGAGTTAATATTATTAAAATCGTGTTTAATCTAAAATTTTTTAAAATGGGCCATTTAAATATAGTATAGGGCCATTCAAATTGTGTTTTAAACAAGTATTGTAGTGGTTAAATTCTCACATTTCGAGTAAAAGGTCTCAGATTCGAATCACACATGCCCCTCTCATCCCCTCCCCTATCTCCCTTTCTCATATTTAAAAAAAAAAAAGGTTCAAATCAAATAAGTCCAAGTTTGCATCATATACTTGACTACTTATTTTTAAATCTTTTTCACACTAATGTGACTTTGAAGAACTGCGGAAGACAAAAGAAGTAGAATTCTGCCCAATTTACCGAAATCGATTAGTTAGAATGTCGGTTAACCTTACAAAGGAACACCGAAAAGGGCAAAAAAAGAAAGGAAAAAGAATCATTGACTTAATTAGATATCAAGCCAGAAAAGGTTTTCTTAACATATGTTTATTCCATAGTCCATACTAATGCTTTATCTTTTTCATCAGTATATTTCGTTTATAATTTTCTATTATTTCGAGCATGTTGTCATGATGAATAATTTCATCCAAAAAAGTCGGTTAAAAAGGTGTAGAATAACTTATTTGCCACTTATAATTTTTTTCCTATTTAAAGAAAAACCTTAATTTCGACATGATAATTCATTAAGGACCAAGTGTGCCCTTTCAAAAAAAAAAAAAATTGAAAAACTGTGCCGAGTAAATAAGATAAGATTTGGAAAAAAAAACTATTATTTTATAATAATTCCAAAAATACACAAAATTAATGAAATCCTTTTTAATGTAAGAATTGTATGAAGAAAGAATCTTGGAAAGGACTTGAAACAAAATGTAAAGAGCAGGCGTTAATGTCAGCACACAATAAATAATTAGGGTTGGGCTGCATGTGGTGGCCGGTGGGTCTAGCGTACAGCTTGATTAAAAGATATATATTCAAGATTAATTAACCACCGTTTAATTACAGTACCAATCTACCTTTTTAAAGCCAAACAGAGGCTTTTGGAAAAAATTATGATATTTCAGGAGTACTGAACACTCAATACTCTTAGCTAATAAAAAATTCACATATGGGGATTGGAGTCCAAATTAAATAACAAATTAAGATCCTTAAATCGGTAAGTGGATTCTTAATTGGCCAGAAATACCGAGTTCGGCACTCATTTATCAGAAACTTTTCCAAGGTTTTCAATCCATATATATATATATATACACACACACACAATAATATGGAAAAATATAATTGAGACCACTTTTTTAATATAAATGCACCACATATTTATGATGTTAATGATCTCTAATCTTTTTTTTTTTTTGAGACACTTGTATCTGTAGTATTTTTATACCAATTTTTTTCCTCGAATCTCATTAATTAGCAATTGTAACAATATGTAGTAGAGATGTAGTTTTATGTTTGTTATTTGTTCGTGTATTAAAATTACTCAGAGAGCTCTTTAAAAAAAAATCCTAAAAAAACCTATCAATACAAAAAGTGATAATTAATAGAAGATTAACAATAAAAGTATGATGGAAAAAGATTTAAGGACGGAAATATAAAAATCTTTAAGAATAAAGGATATCAAGCATAAATAAAATATAATGCACTTTATAAAACTTGTGGTGTCAATATAATAAAATATATATATATATATATAACTATAAATTCGAAAAAGTAATATTTCTCATTGTGCTCTAATATATGATTTGTTTCCTTTCTTTTGTTCCTTTTATTCTGGTGCTATGTATATTTATGTTAGATTTGTTTATTTTCCTTTGTCAATTCCTCATGTAATGGGATGATATCCCCTGTTTTGGATATCCTATTGTCTTGGTTGAATGAAAGTCAATTTCTTTAATACATATTCAACTATATTGAACAACAAAAATATTCAAAAATCTCTTGAAAGTTTTTTAACAAAACCTTTTACTTTATGTGGCTTGCATGCATGCTGTAATGAAAAGTTTTGTAACAAAGCATTAGGAACATTTTTAAACACTACTATATTGAACAATTTGTCAATATTATATTTTACTACATACTCGTATCATAATTTAATGAAAAATTGTTTATTTCTTTTTCTATTTTCCTTTTGTTAATAGGTTTTTTTTTTTGGAAGGGTTCTTTTGTTAATAGTTAATACCATCTTCTTGAGTAAAACCTGACTTGATGTACCAAATTAGCTATTCGTCAATTTTACGATAATGTATGTATGATTATAAAAAGGATAATTTGCAGCACCAGTTATCTAACTTTTACAAGACATGCATTTCAGTCATTTAAATTTAAATTTGGTACAGTTAGGTCACCGGTTTACCCTCAATTATATACCATTGTGATAGTACTAATTACTAGAACAAATTGAATTGACTTCAATAAATTAATAAATTAGCCTTATGCACAAAAGGACCAATGTCGAGAGACAAAGTGTATATAAATGTTCATTGATTTTAACTTAGAAGTTAGTTGAGCGTGTAATTGAATTGATGGTAGTGGATCAACTGTCTGTATTAGGCTATTATAAGCTAACCAATTTTGAAGGTACGTAATTTTTGTTACAGCAAATTGAGAGCGAATGACTCAGATGTATCTCTGTTCAAAGTTGGCTGACCTCCAGTGTTAAAATTAAAGAAGGTTATGGGTACCCATATCTTATATCTGTGCTTTTGAATTAATAATGCACCCCTACCTGAGTAACTTTTGCTTTCATGCATGCATATTACAAATAGAATAAAAATATTCATTTGTAGGCCAAATTTTTGTAATAATAATATATTAAAATTACAATAGGGCAATTTCAGGGTTACACATGTCAGTTTCCGATCAGTCAACTATGAAACTATGAAAGTCTTTCACGGGCCATTTCTTTTCTTGAAAATTAAAAAAAAAAAAAAAAAAAAGGTTGAATAATAGCTTATAAGCTTACCTAACCTACAACATAGCTATATATATATATATCTCTCTCTCTATATATATATCCATTTTCTCCACTCATTACTCAATAGCGTCCCAATACTTCAAAGGAGGAAAAAAAAAAAGAGGCATCCAAAATCAAACTTGATCAGAAAATGTCTTCAAGTTCTCAGTCTTCTTTCCCAATACATCTGTGCTTTTTCTTTATGATTCTGTTCATGTTCTTAGGGTTGACATGGTATATCAATGCCGAGTTTATTCTCGAGGGCTTGTTTGATCAGATAAAGCTACTTCTCATGCTGTCTCCATTGCTACTTCTACTGGTTGTTCATTTGCTTTCTTCCTTGCAAAGTTCTTCCTTCTTCAACCCTTTTCCAGAAAACTACGCGATTCAACAGGCCGGTGGAACCCCGTGGGGAGTTGGACTTTTGCTTGTGATTCTTCTGTTTATGATCTCTTACCAGTCGGACTTACGAGAACGATGGTTCCCTCTATTGAGCTGATAAGAGAAATCAACACATGTACGAGAAAATTTTCAGTATTTCATGAATTCTGGCTTCAGTACTCTTTGCTAATGAAAGACTGAGAAGTAGATAAAACCGTCCAGTTTATTGATTAATTAGAACCGCTATATCATCATATCTCAATTTTCGTTAGCTAGGAGTACTGAGTATTTGGTAATTACTAGTTGAATTTTGTTCTCTATACTTCACTTGTAAATAAGATCATGGTACCTTCTTTGTGTTTAGAATATGTTTTTCTTTTCTATATCTCGAATATAAACATCTTGATTGAACTGCAAATTAATTAATTGAGTTAATTTGTGCTATTTGAATAAAAAATGCATACAAAAAAGTTGACCAAATTAACATAGGATCCTATTTTTCAACACTCATCACTAGTAATCATATGAGTCACATGTCTATTGGTTCACACTTTTATTCACTTTTTTTTATCTAAATAAAATTACTCTAATTAATTATCAAGTAGAGTGCGTAATTAGAGTATGAGGGGCTAGAGGACGATCATCTTATTTTCTAAGACAATTTTGGACTTTGTTAAAGTTCAACGTTCTTATGGAAATGACACGATGAATACCTTACCAATTAAATTAAATTAATGAAAGTTAGTTGCGTCTAAATAGAATAGTGCAAATTTGTATTATAAAACAACTTTACTGAAGTGTGGTATTAGTTATGTTGACATGGATTTAATTTGCCAAACTGTAGATGAAATTTGCTTGTTTTTCTTTCTTATATGATTTAACGAATCAAATACGTTAATATGTGATCGCACGTAAAAGAGATCGTTATGTGTAGCTTCGGACAAGACGTGTACTGGGATGTTCATGTGGGCAAGGAATCTGTAGCAAATTTTAGAAAGACACCCACCAAAAAAAAAAAGCGTAAAGGAAGGGGCTAATCGTCAGCCTTGAAGATGGTACAGCTTAAAAGATAATCAAGATTAGTCATCAGCTGCCCATTAGTCAGGGCTAGAAAAGGATGGGGAACAACTCACTTTTTCAACAATACACAAACTAAAAATTCATACAATCTTTTCTAATAGTTGAAAAAAATTCCGGTAATCTTAATTAATTAAGAATTCACATGTTAATATAAGGGTTCTAATTTATTATTATCTAATTTAAACTCAAATTCTACATATGAGTTTTTATTTAGTAGAAGTACTGCGTATTCGATACTCTTACTCTTAGGACACTAGATCAGTTTTTCATATCAATATGTCCACGTGGGTTTTTTTTTTTGGCTAAAATTTGATTAATTCGATCTACAGTGAGCATTTGGTCAATTACATACATATGTATAAGAGCGCCAGCATATACAATTTTAATCCACTATGGTTGGTGAGCATTTGATCAAGTTTGTCTCTCTCACTTTCTCTCTATCGGTGCACAATGTAGAAACTGCCGACTGCAATTAGGATGTTGCCACAATTGTTCATGCACAAAATTTAGCCACTTTAGCATCAAGCAAAGAACCTTTGGAACCAATTTGCAAGACAAGACAACTTCTCAGAAATTCTTGAACATTATTAATTTGTTAAATTACGGACTTAATTTGATTCCCATCATGATTTTACTTAATTACTAATTAATTATTAAGTCTTGTTTTTTCACCCCCTCATTCTTTTCTTACAATAAATTGGTAGAAGACTTATAGATGCGGGGTCCACCGCTCCACTTGAAGCTGAACTGATCTGGACGGTGGAAGGTGGGATAAAGTCAATTATCATATCAAAGTTGTTCACCTCCCATTTTACCAAGATTATGAAAGGGAATTTAGATTAATCTGCAACCACATTCTAAAATTATCACCCGTCTTACGTTTAGCGGAATTATCTCACTAGATGTACACTTAACGGGTATATAATAATTAAAAAACTCACATGTGAGTTGTTTCACGTGGATTACCCCACATATAAACTGTTCAATTATTACCCGCTAAGTGTACGTGTTGTGAGATAACCACGCCAAACGTATAATCACACATAAATCAGTAATGTTTAGTCCGTATTGAAAATTTTCTAAAATCATATGTGTGATGCTTACGGTACCCAATATCTTATTTGCATGTATGTATGTACGTCATATGTATATATGCAGTTACTTGACGTGTATACATGAAGTCATATTAGACATTGTGGGTAAATTTAATAAATAGTCACTGAACTTTCAAATTATAATTACTAACTCACTATACTTTAAAACGTAACTCAATACTCACGGAACTTTTAACATGCTTCATCATTCATCACTTAATTAACTCCGTTTGCATTCATGGCTAACGGTGTTACACACGTGGCTAACAGTGTAAAGTATGAAATACTTTTACTCACTAAATTTAATAATGAGTTAATAAACACTCACTGAACTTTAAAATCATAACCACCTACTCATTGAACTTTGAAAGCGTAATAATCTACTCAATGAACTTTGAAGTGTAATCTAACATCCACCGAACTTTCAATTCGTAACTATTTATTCACTCAACTTTAAAACGTAATTCAACACTTACCAAACTTTCAAAGTATAGCTACTTGCCGAACATTAAATGTAACACAGAACGAAAGACTTGGCTTGAGAAGTTTATTAATTTTTGGTTTTGGTTTCTGTTATGTAAGAAATTTATGGTTTTTTTTTTTTACGTTAAGGATGCTAATGGGTTGAGTTTGGGACAGATCAGGGGTCCGCTCCGACCCCCGACCCGTCAAAATTTGGAGGCGGGTTGGGTCCTAGTCGCTGTGTGAATCGGATCGAGATTGTAACATGTTTACTGCCCACTTAAATTTTTTTAACATATTTTTGTTGTTTTTTCCTATTTTTATTTATTTGTAAATTCTTTTCAATTTAAACGGGCGATACCATTCGAGTCAAGGACAACCCAACCCACAACTTGATTTAGTCATCCTTACTTTATGTCAACCATTTTGGTATCTACTATTATTATCTTTTAAGATATAAAAGTATAAACAAAATTTTATAGTGTTGATAATCAAAATCTAGTGTCAACATAGTAATAGTGGCATATATTTCATCATCAATCAAAAAGGATTTCAAGGTAAATTTCACAAAAGGTCCCCAGTTTTTGTACTTTGAATGGCTTGGGTCTCTAACCTTTTTTTCAGCACGTTGGGTCCTCAATCTTTGATAAATACGCACAAAAGGTCTCTACTAACGGAATCCATCTAAAATTTCGTTAAGTGGTTGATCAAATTATATTTATACTCTGACCCTTTAAATTAAAAAAAGAATTTGAAAATTAAAAAACATAAAAAGGAAAAAGAAAAAAAAATACTTAAATGTTTTTTTTTTGGGAGGGGAAGAGAGACCCCTCTATTGTCATTTTTCAGCAGTGAACACACTGCCAGAAATGGCAGTGTGGGGGGTCCCCCCTTCTTTCCTGTCGGGCAGTAAAGGGGAAAGACTTTCACCCCCCCCCATTGTTCTAACGTTTTTA
>CAVNYN010283545.1:0-22333 GCA_963692815.1 Nyctanthes arbor-tristis | reverse complement strand
TACGTTATAATGTTGGCCAAGCACAATTCAAGATAATACTAAATACCTTGAGGTGCATCTTCACGTGAGTGGGAAGGTGGGGGTAGCCAAACATGGGTGACCCCGGCATTAGCTATGTCTGGTACAAGATTGATGAGTGAATTGTACCATCCTCCTTCCTTCTTGCTTGACTCCCAATTGAATCCCTAAGCAAAAAAAAAAAAAAAAAGGGTTTAGTTTCCATTACACACACACACACCCCCCATTAAAAAGCACAGTTCTTGAAAGTACCTGAAATAACAAAGTAGGAGTAACAAGAGTCGGAAAAATAGACAAAATAATACAAAGACAAGAAGCAAAAGAAAGAACAAGAGTCATCGTTAGTTCTTCTGGGTCGTAAATCGTAATAAGTATGCATACCAAGAAGAATGGAAAAACATATATAGAGTCACACAACCGTGTTGCTTGACTTCTTGTGGAAAATTTACACTGGAAAGTACTTTGGAATTTCTTGCTGCCTTATGTCCTTAAACCCGTAACGACCGTTTCTTTGATAAGTCAGAGGTAGGGGCCGAGCATGTTACCAAACTTCACAGGACTAATGACAACCATTCGTAACATTGAGTAGAAGATTGGAATGAAAGAAGATGATTTGAATGTAAACAAACAGAAAATTTTAAATGTGTTCTGAAAATTTCATTTACGGTCAATAATTAGTCAATCAATCATATAGGCTTGTTTTGCATCTAGAGAGACGGTTACTGTAAACAGATGCCAATGACTGATCCCAAATGAGTATTTTATATAATTTGATTTGGATACACTCCATAATATCCAACCTCACATGTGCACTTGCACTCCGGTCTTTTATAATGGAAACACTCATTCAATACTGGGGACGCAAAATACCGTTTAAAAAATTGATTTTTGAGAGATCGGAAAATTTACAGCTTTAACAATGTCATTACAAGTATTTGAAACACAATATCACATACCCATCATAGACAACAAAAGACGCACTTCATTTTCGTTACAATCTTCCCTCCATGAACAAACAGCAAGATTGCAGTAAACCAGAATACTTTAATCAACCCGATGTCAATGGCCTTAACTTCAGGCTTCTTCACTTCTTCCTTAGGCACAGTCACTGTCAGCACACCATTTTCCATGCTAGCCTTAACCCGATCCATCTTTGCATTCTCCGGCAGCCTGAACCCGCGGAGGAATTTTCCGCTGCTCCTCTCAACGCGGTGCCACTTTTCGTTCGTTTCCTCTTGTTCTCTGCTCCTCTCTCCACTGATCTGAAGCACTCTACCTTCCTCAACCTCTACCTTCACTTCTTCCTTCTTCAACCCCGGTAGAGCGGCTTTGAAAACGTGGGACTCCGGAGTCTCTTTCCAGTCTATGCGAGCATTGGCGAACGCAGAGGTTTCGCGTGCAGATGTTGGAAAATTGGCTATTGTGGTTGAGAAAGGGAAGCCCTCAATGGGGTCCCAAATGTCAAGGTAGAAGGGGTCGAAAACGCTGCTTCGTCGATTGCCGCAAACGCTCGGGATCCGAGACATCTTTTCGTACTTTTCTAGAATTAACAAATGGCCGATCGCGATAGAGAATGGAACTGTTTTCTTGGACTCTTCAACTCTTTCTGCTTTCGAATTTGTACGGAGGAGAATGGAGTACACAGGAAGTGGACGATATATTATTCTGGCAATTTATTGAATTTTCTCGAAAGAGACCCTGGAAAACTTGAAAGGAAAAGGAAACATCTTTGGGAACAATCTCCTACGTTCTATAATCTTTACGGAAATTGCGTTTGTAGGTCCTCAACTTCATCAAAAAGTAGAACTGCTTCCCAACTTCGCATATCTTTTTTGACTGGCCCAACTTCTCATTTTTCACAGCAAAGTTTTTTTCCCCCCTAAATAATTTTAGCTAATAATATTTGTTTTTTGACAGCGAAGTTTCTAACAACAATTTAGCCAAAAGGGCTCTTGATTTTTTTTATTGATAATGTCAAATTATAATGCGATAAAATGAGTTGTGGATATTTGATAAGAATTTGAAATATATAATTGTGAACAGTTGTTGAACCAGTAGAAAGAAAATTAATAAATAACGAAAATCAAACATCACTTTAAACAAACAAGTTGAAATCAAAGTACCTCCATTTATATCTGTTAAACAAACGTAAAATTGTTGTTTATTTTCTCATTAAAGTAATTTAAATTTAAATAATTAAAAAAACTCCAGCTAAAATTTGACGCACGAGGAGATTCTAAATGCTGTTTGTTTCTGGAACTCTTTCTCAACTTTCAGCAGGCTTTTCATCTCAAAATTTCCTTGTGGCGGTTCCATGTATGTTTGAATTTCTTCTTTTGGGTTTCTTAATATAATTTCTTTATTTTTTTTAGATGATGATTATTGTTGGATTTATGTGGGCATTTTCTTTCTTTTGTTGTTTCGGGTGCTCTGGCCAGTGAATCTGTAGGCCATGAAGACCTTGTTATGTTATCTTTCATGAAATGAAATAACATTCAGTTAAATAAAAAAATGTAATTTAAATAATTAAAAATCTATCCGTCATTCATAGAATGAGTCAAAAAAAAAAAAAAAATCAAGCATTGAGATACCGAAGATTTTGACGAAAGTAATCCAAAAGCCCTTTAGTTGCATCTTTAATCAACTGCTAAGAACTTTGTTATGAAAAATAAAAAATTTCGAAACTAGTTGAATTTTCTAAGAAAACAGACTGGACTCTGATTTCAAAACCCGATCTTAAATCACATGGCCCCATCTCACTTGTGTAAGTTGAGGTGACGCCGTATTATTAGAGATCGAGCTCTGAAATTAGAGCCTGATATGTTTTTGTAGAAGAATTGTAGATCGTGTTAAATGCTAAAATTGGTATGATATTGCAAAATTTGGGAAGAAGGTTGGAAAAGCAGGAGTCTAGTTGCAAATTGTTTGGACTTTGGACGTAAGTTAAACAAAAATAAAAATAAAAATCAGCGTGCGGACGATTATTCCTTTTCGTCATCCAAAAAGCTTTCCAGTCATCGCGCGCTATGGCAGAGATCCCCGGTAAGTAAATTTTTCCTTAAGAATCTAAATTGCGTTTATTAAAATCCGTTTAATTAAGCTGCTTTTGTTTCCGTTCAAATCTCTTTCATCTTCTCACAGCATTTGTGTTTCTTCAATCTTGATAGCATTTCCTTTCTGACTTCGTGTCTTGGATTAATGCGCATTTAAGATCGGAAGAGCACTATTATGCTTAATTCTTGGGGTTTTAGTCGTTGTGCATTTGCGAAGATAAGAACTTTTGTGTGTTGTGTTTAAACTTAAGGGTGCTGATATACTTTTGACCCTTTTCAGAATTTTTATGTAAAGAATAAAGATTGAACAAGAGTGGCATCTTCTGTCTTCAGTTTTTCTTATCCAGTTTGGAACTTAATTGACTTCCACATTAATCGAAATCATGCAGGTATCACAATTACCAAATGTTGATGGCATATTGCTAAAGTACGAGTATTTAAAGACATCAACTTCTTAAATCAATTTTTCTCTAGTTCTTTGATTTCTGCTTGTCTGCTTAACTAATCACTCCTAAATACATCATGAGGTGTCTCTGCTTTCATTCTAGCTCGTGTACGTGATTCTTGCTGGGTAATTGTTTGTTTAGTATTTGGCAGTTACAAGAAGTCATTCTCACAGTCGTAATTATTACCAGATAGTTTGCTGTAGTGTGGTTGAATATTTTTCATTTGAACCAATTCATGTCATTGATAGAGGTGGCATTCTTGTGTACAGATATTCAATAGAAAGCTGGCAGGGATCTACGACTATTGCTTGCCATTTTCCTAATAGTTAAAGGTCAAATAAACGCATTCTTCAGATACATGGGAAATGCTTGAACAGCTGTTGCTCTACCATGTGAAGTACTTGCTTGGTGCACTTAAAAACTCTCTCTCAAGAATCATCAACCTACAAATATGGAGTACATGAAGATTATTCACCAGAAGGTCACTTTCAATTTTGTCAGAAACATTAATGGGCAACTAGATTCCAGACTTCTGGCTGTATCCCGAAATTTACTTCTGGATGCAAGTATCATCAATTCATGTTACCTGAGAACAAGTATTAAATTTGAAGCTAGAAATAGTTCTATAAGCACAAAAAACACAAGTTCTGCGCCAAGGTTACATGCAATTGGAAGTATGTCTGGCGAACACATTGAGGAAGTATATGACAATGATGATGATGATGATGAACTCTGTCCGGTTGAATGTGTAAGAGAGTTTAAGACAGACGAGGAATTTATCAGAATTCTGGAGAAAGCAAATGAATCAAATTCATTAGTTGTTGTGGACTTTCACCGAACTTCTTGTGGAAGTTGCAAATATATAGAGCAGGGATTTGCAAAATTATGCAAGGGCTCTGGTGATCAACAAGCCCCAGTTATATTTTTAAAGCATAATGTAAGTGCCTCTTCAGTTGATTTTCGTGACTATTTGGCTATTGCCTCACATAATATTTATGAGCACGTGGGTCTATTTACCAGTAAAAGGAAGTTATTTTCCTTTTCCTACTTCATTTGAACATTTCTGGATGGTATTATAGCAGCTTTGTCTCTGTCACTGGCTAAGCTTGTTCTTTGTAGCACTTTTGAAAGTGATATTTTAGGAGAATGTATGGTGAAGTATGAAGAGATTATAGGCAAATGTGAAAAATAGTTTTTCTTTATAGATGGTATGGGATTGATATTGAAGTTTGACTTCTTGACCAGCTTTTTAGTGAGGGAAAAAAAAAAGAAGAAAGAAGAAGCCTTAACAGTAGTCACGATCAACAGGATGCATGAAAAGAAGTACATATATGAATTTTGTTGTTTTCTTTTACTGCAGGTAATTGATGAATATGATGAACAAACTGAAGTTGCTGAAAGACTGAGAATCAAGGTAAGACCTCTTAGTCCCTTTCATTTCAGTTTTGGGAATTCTTTCTATTATTAATTTATATATAAGAGATTATTGTTGCTCATAACCGATTGGGAAAATAGCCATTAGCGGAGGAGTGACAATAGAGAAAAAGTTTCTCATTTGTTAAACTTTATTCAAAAATCATTAATCGTTTACCACAATCTTTTTGCACCTACTGCACATCTATGCAGAGCGATAGCCCATAGGTGATTTCTTCACTGCATTCTCGTTTCTGTAACTGAACTAAACCTTTTTAATGCAGACTGTTCCTCTTTTCCAATTTTACAAAAATCCGATCTCCTGTTGGAGGCGTTTCCAACCAGAGACAAAGAACGAATACTTGAAGCCATTCTTAAATACTCAACCCTGGCTCCGCAGGAAGCTTGATTCCATATGGTTACGTCTTAAAACTTTTCCTTCATATGATCACAGTGCTATAATTGACTTTCATGTCCAAGAATATAAGTAACATGCGGCATCCGGATCATAATTTTAATGAAACTTGTGTGACTAATAGAACCTCATTTGACATGTAATAGAACCTCATTTGACATGTATTTAATACAATATTTAAACAATTGAAGGAAACATAATTTATCTTTTTTGGTCTTTGCCTCATTGTTCACTAAAGTTCGCATTTAGCTCTAGAAAGTATGAACAACGTATCCAATCAATCAAGATTTCAATTTCGAGACTGTTCTTTAGGTTTTATAATTACAGAACATAAAGTGCAGCGACTTTCAGAAAACTCATAGTCAACCTGTACTGTGAACATGAAAAAACAAGTATTTCATTTATCAATTCATTACATTTTTGTAATTATGACCCATCAACGCTAATAAAAGACATTCGTAACTTATCTATTGCAGAGCAAGTTACTCGCTGTGTCGGTTGATGAGTGTGAAGTTCTAGAAAATACAAGTCTTTACAGAGGTTTCTATGATCTTAGTTTGTTAGTCAAATATGCCACATCTCTTTCTTCCAATGTTATTTCATTGCAACGGGGAATACTTCTATCTATTAAGATGAAAAGCATCATGTGAAACTCAACTAGATTATCCAATGTGATTTTTACTGTCAATAGTGTGTGATTGTAGGAATTCACATGGCTAAGCTCATGTGTATGGGCCATCCCCATTCAGGACCATCAAACCTTGGTAAGTGGACTTTTACCTGCACTTCAGTGAGAGTAGAAAACACATGCATCGCCTATAGAATAGATGAGAAGGGCCAGCTATTACCAAGTATAGAAATTTAAGAATACATCCCCCGGGGGGCAGGGGGGTTGGGGGTAGTTGAGAACCCTATATCCTACGACACACAGTTCAGTTAAGTGCATCCCCTAAAGGATAACTGATTATGAAGCTGAGGTGCAGTAGAGTCTTTGCCCGAGTCTAGGCAAGAGTTATCTCAGAATGGCTTGCTAAGTTTGAAAGATGATGAAAACATGTATGTGTGAGAAGAGGGGTTAATGGTAGCAGCCTAATATTTGGGTGTCCAACTAACGTGTAGGTTGCCTAAGGCTCTCGGCTGACTAGCAGGAGCAATTTCTAATTTATTATAAGCCCAGATTCCATAAGCTACTGCCAATAACCAGTCTTTTTTTCCGTAGTTCATCTTTTGGAGACTCTTCGTGCAATTAACATAAGAATCTCATGCAACTTTCACCTTCTTTAAGAGAAGGCATAACTCACAAATTTGAATACGTTTGCACGCTCACTGCACCAGCGTCTTGATATGTGCACGGGGTGCAACTTTAAGTAAATTGTTAAACAGTGAACTATTGGATAGCCGCAAAAAGATGCAGTCCATAGTTTAGCCGTACAAGAATGTGACAAGGGCCTAAAGTGGGTGTCTCGTATCTGCTGTCAATCAGGAAACTGGTATACTCACCAATCAGGCGACTGATCGACACGAAAGATGCTTTATGGAATTGGCAAAGAACGTAAGACGCCTTTCATAAGCGTATGGCACGTTACACATTGTGGGTACCACCAAACCAAAAATGGAGGCAAACATAAGGTAATTTTCCAATATTACTTTTTTCCAAGTAGAGAAAAGGAATAATTGAGCTCAGGTCTCAAGATCTACCGAACATTGATGTTTTCAGAATCTAGTCCTCAGGTGAAACGGTACGAATTGCAAGCTGTAATTGATGGAGACATGAACACGGAGTTCTGAGTTTTACAAAGAAACCTACTCTGAAAGGAAAAGGGAAAGGGATGTATCATTTATCCCACAAGACTTTGAAGGAATGGAGATGAAAACAAAGAGCAGAAAAATGAAAAGTCACATGCTATGCTATCAGGTTAGACCATGCTCCATGCCTTAATTGGTCCATTCTTCTTTCCAAACACTGGCTGGGAGTCCATGCAAAGGGACAGGGAATGGCCCGTACTGGATTCCATTTTCAGATTTCACCACTTCATACCTGAAAACCACAGTTATCAAACACAGCAAAATGTCCTGTCAGATATATTATGCCCAACAGCACCTGCCAGATATTTGGTTCTTCTATGATGGTTCACATGTTTGATGTAAAGTCACCAGTGGAAGACACATCTGATAATCATTACAGAGGAAACAGTAAACACGGAAGACATCGTACAAATGATATAGTGTTTAAGAATACCTGAATTGAGATGCTAAGTGGTGCACCATAATCAGCATCTCTAGTTTGGCAAATTCATTACCGGGGCAGGCATGTACTCCGCTGCCAAATGGCATAAACGTATTGGGTTTTGGAGCAGCCTACATTGAACCGAAATGAAATTGCCGTAAACTCGAGATCTCAACAATATAGTATTAAGTTGAAGGGTGGGGGCTAGGCAATTAGGAGGTTTAGTTTATGTTATTGTTCCTGCTAAAGAAGTACTGGGGATGTAATAATTATTGAACAATAATTTGGTACCTCAAATCTTGAAGGATCAAATTTTTGGGGATCAGTAAAGGACTCTGGATTCTGATGAATATTCCTGAACAAAGGCATAACCTTCCAACCTTTTGGAATAAGATACCCTGAAACCGAATTTTGTAATTAATTTTCCTGTTTCTATATCTAGTCTAGATTAATATATGATCTAATGTAAAAAGGAGGGCCTATTTTGCGAGAGTGATTTCTTAACGACGTCCACCTTTGTATTGCACATCAGTCACTGCCTCTCTAAATGTGAAAGAGATAATGCTGGACATTCTCAAGCTCTCCAAAATCACCTGATTCAAGTGTGAAAAGCATATTTAGCATTCTTCCTTTCCGTGAAACACAAAAGAAAAGACAAAAACCTATTGTCTTTTCACTTACGTGTGTAATCAAGCTAATAGTTTATTAGTCTGATAAACAGACAATTATACCTTGTAAGTAATGGGCATCTTTCTTGTTTGATTCCATGTCAAATGATTCTTTCCGTTGACATTTGATTGGTATATTGCCTTCTGTTCAGCCTGCATGAACATTACTAGTTCCAAACATTAAAAAAAGCAGTAATTACAACACACCTGACTCTGATTCGGCCGCTTCTAGTTCTATACCTTAACGGCCTCAAGATGTTTGGGGTTGTCGTGGAGGTACTTGAGAATCCATGTCATGGCACTTGCTGTTGTATCCTGGGCGGCAAATAGTACTCCTATGATGTTATCGGCAACTTGATGCTCATTCAGAATGGCACCCTTTTCATCTTTCGAATTCAGGAGACAACTTAACAGATCTTGATCCTCGTCTAGTTTCTTTTCTTTTCTTTCTCTAGCAATGTCAGTTAGAATTTCACTTAGCCTCTTCCTTGCCTTCATTATTGAAGCATAATGAGTCAGAAAAGTTAGGTTTTTTTTGGCAAATGATGGAAGCAAATTAAAATTATAATTAGCAGAACTTTACATTCATTGCCCTCTGGTATGGAGTTCCAGGTAAACTTGTTGGGAAAGAATTATATCCTCTATCTACTATGATATAGTTCTTGTTCAGTTCTTCTTTGTAATGGGACTCCAATTGCCCAAAAATGGCTAGTATACCTACTTCAAAAGAGAGCTGCAGTAAAGCAAGAAAAGATGAAAAGCTGAAAACTTCAATCTAAGATCAGTTAAGAACCATCATTGGATCAAGAAATCCACCTTTTTCATCTCCTGGAAAGTGTTAACCACACGGCCGTCAGCCCATGAATTCAATGCAGAAACTACTGAGGCTTCAATGTCTGGCACCAGATCCCGAATAGCTTCAGGATACAGGGAGCGTTGGACGAGTTTCCTCAGGTACATATGGTACTCATCCTGGTGAAAGAACAGTGCTTCCGGGCCAATCAGAGTTTGCTTGCTCTTGGGATATGTTGGCTTGAACAAGTGTGCTTGAGTCACCAGCACAAACCGTGCCGCTTCAGGGCTCGCTAACATGACACAAGGGCAACCAAGTATATGAGTCTTGAAGATTTCTCCATACCTGAAACTCAAAAAAATCTCTGAAATAATTCCACCAACCAAGTAATGTACATGCTATGCCATGAAAAATAGAAAAAGCATATTTGAAAAGCTCAGAAACCTTATTTGTCTGTCAGAAAAAAAGACATTGGGATCTTGAGAATAGAGTTGCAGCGTTTCTCCAATATAAGGCCACCCCATTGAACCAGGAGGGAGAACACCAGATTTCCTTTTAGAACTTTTCTTCCCAAGTAAAATGGCATAGGAAAATCCAGCAAGGAGAATGAGATAAATGGAAGCCGTGAATGCACCTGTCTCCATTCTTATTGCACAGAGTAGCATAGTAATGGAATCTGAGATGATTCAACTGAATGAGAAATGGAGGGGTCCGGAAGTTTATATACATGGGAAGTGTGGGTAGATGGGGACATGAGTCAAAATTTTGATAGATCCTCTCCAAGAAATAAATACTATTACAAGGATAATGTTACTTATCTACTTTGTAACTTATCTACACTAGTAAATTTAGGAGAAAAATTTAATAAATTGTTATCAGCAAAAAAAAAATAATAATAAATAAATAAATTTTTGCCATAGGTTTTGGGATGTTGGGTGCCCAGACATTCCAATTGCCATTAATAACAGGACAAAATGGAAGGCTATTCTTCATGGTATCGCCTTTTCTATTAAATGACTCAGATCTTCATTTATCAAATATTTTCTTGAAATTTCTCGAAGAAGTAATTGAGTACCAATTTCAATATTTTCTGCTCCAGCTTTAAAGGTGATATATGCTGAATAAATATCTTGGTTGTGCTGGAATTGGTAAATTTGATGGTGAACCAAATCATGATGGCATGCGCTATAAAAAGTCTACCAAATTGAAGTTGGTAACCGGACATTTAATTTATTGATTTAAATTAATTAAATTGCTGAGTTTGTCAATCTTTGTAGGGTGGTTCTGCTTCATTGCATGAAATCAAAGAATGGCACTGAGCTGTTAATTCACAGCTAATGGATAAACCTTGTCAACTAAAATCTAGACGTGTGAGAGATCTCATTAATCACAAGATCTAATTTTTCTAGACTCAGAATGTTCCAAAACATATGAAACGGACTACCAGATAAGAGACAAAATCTCTACTTATTCCACACGATCTAATATTTCTCTAACATGCAGAAATAATACGTTGCCTCTCGGTGAACTGTAAACATTTCATTATAACAGTAGGTAATATCTGTCTAACATGTATATATTACACAATCGAAATATATTAGATGTAATTAGTCATTGTATTTGCCATTTCCATGCCTACCTCTACAACAATGTCTTTCTATACCTTTGGCACATTCTTGAAATTCCTAACTACATGAAATGAAATTCGGAAGAAAGAAGTACAATACTTCTTCCATGTCTTATCTTTACCCTAATATAAGAATATTGCCCCCATTTCAACATAACAAATAATGAAAATCCGAGAATTTATAAAGCGCAATGATGTTCCTTCAGACATGTCACCTTCTTGTATTATCTGCTTCTTCTCATTTGCTTGTCCTACACGTACCTGACAATCACCTCTCATGTCAGAAAAAATCTCCCATGGATACTCTTGAGTATTGTGCTCATGCTCTCGAGAAATGCATTCTTTACTCGGGTTGTCGTAAAAAAACCCATAAAAGAATGTACTCAACGATATTGTCTATGCAAGTGGAAGGCTAGATACAATTACAAAAGTAGGATGGTGATCTCTGATAGTGGTAAATACTAACTAATAATTATAAGAGTGATCACAAGTCTTGAATTTCACAGGCTTACTTGCTTTCGTTCTTTCTTTTTAAATTAATGCAAGGAGTCTGGTACAACCGAATGCTCAATGAATCGACAGCTTTGGATACTCTAAGCGTGGAAACATGAAACATGAGAAACCACGATGGGTGCATTCTGAGTGTACATCTTTATCTATATGGTACAGTTGATGTCCCTTTGACAAGATGTTTCTCTTGCTTGTGCAATTAGTTTCAAACAGATGATTCTCCAACCAGAACGTGTGGATGAAACTAAAAATTGGTAATTTCATTTTTCAATTTTTACTCACAATAAATATCCGTTTTCTGGTCTTGATTTTCTCTTGTAAGAATCTTGGTGATTTCGATATGGCACGTCATCCAAGTGTTTGGACAAAATGGAGAGGGCACGTGTTTGGTAAAGTAGATGTTCATGTTCCTAAGTAGCAGAAAGATTTGACAAATAAATGTACAATCAAAAGGAAAGAAAAGAAAAACGGGGAATGGTCATAAAACAATGATTAGGTTTGTCAAATAGTTGGATTGCTGAATCTGACATCAATACGTGTATGAATCCTCTGGTGTGCATGTGTCGGAATCGAATTGGGGTGCTGCTTCTTCAACATCCATTCATTGTCCCCATTTCAGTGTCACATTTTCTTTCACCATTTTCTGTTATGTGTTAGGATTCCATTCAACTTAGGATCTTTATTTGACGGGGATTATTAACCTTTAATTATTATTATTATTTTTTGGTTTGCATAATAATAATAATAATAGACTTAACTCATTTGGGAGTACTTGAAATTCGCATGTTTTGTTGAGGCGATGTATATCAATTGACATGTTTGAATTTATTGAGGTTTGGTGAGATATTTTGGTATATTTAACCCGGTTAGGATAAATGGAAACATTATGCTTTGACTTAACAATTTCTTTTCATATTTATTTGTTTGAAATATCGGCTAGTCACTATTGAAAAGATAATGTTATTGTTGTATCTCGTACGATTTCTGCTTCTTAAGATCATGCATCACGTCATAAAACTAAACTAGCGTAGTTTATCCAAATCGCCTTTTCTCTTCTACATCCAAACTTCTATGCATATAATTCTATTTACGATAGTTATTGAGTTTTGTACCCTCCAAAGCTTGCAGAGTGGAGGGTGATTGTGTGGTAATAGAGAGAGGAGCTATGAAGTATGAAGAAAGAAATGGAAGGGAAGGGGTCGATGAAGAAAGAAAAAATACAAAATTCAAAGAGATATAAGAAAATGCTCGATCACTATTCAGAAGGCTATCCAAAAATAAACAAACTTCAAGAAAAAAATGTGATATTGTGGTGTCACATGAGATTTGGCTGGGGATTTGTCCCCAACCTTGACACAACTTTAATTAATATTCACGATAGCATTCGAGATGCTCTTAGTGGTCATGTGCACGAGCTCTTTTCAATTCTTGTGGATGTTTTACCTTGCTATTTCGCTCTTTCTTTAGGTTGATGAAGTGCATATCAACTTTTAAGATTTCTTTTGATCCTAAATAGATTGTATTCTGATGCTACTGCTAGGAAATAGAATTGTATTCTGACAGTCATTGGATATATATAGCTAATTTCAAATCCAATGGTGGGCTTACAAGACCAGACACAAATGGAAAAAGAGGTCCACTGATTTGAATGATACATACAAAAGGAAACTGGATGCATACAGAATCAATTTTTCCATGGAGACATTATGGAGACTGCACACACGCATGTTGCCATATCTACGCACCATGTGACATCCACATGTGCATTATGTTTGCACATGGACTACGTGGTCTCCATAGAAAAATTCTCCTAAGAATAACAGTACCCTTCAAGATTTTACTAGATAGAATGACAATTTTTTGAATATGAAATCTTTCTTTCTTAGTTCGACCATTTTCATGATCCTAAAATGTAGCACAACATGCCCCCATTGAGGAATCAAATGTTCAACTCATACAATAATTCATAAGGTATACAACATCAAAGCTGAAACATTGATTATTCAGTAATTCAGCATGTAAACTGAATTGTATACATCTGCTCGAAGGGCGGAAGAAAATATCTGAATAAGCAAGGGGAATTCTTGGCATGCCACACCAAGCACATTTCAGCCTTCAAATTCAACATGTACAGTACAATACACATGCCGTGGGCAAGCGGCAAGAAGAAAACAACCCAGAAAAAAGGCAAGGGCTCTATTCTGATTCAAAAGTTATGATCTGGCACTGGATTTGAAGACACCACCATAAAGGCGTAGCAAAGTAAATATGATTATCTCTGTTCATAAGCATTCTCAAGAACTTGAACCCCAGGTCCATATATCAGCTGGCACCGGTCAATAAATGAACCAACTAATCTGGACGCTACTTCCTTGAAGAACATATTTGCTATCTGTCAGCCAAAAAACCATTACGTTCTTACAGAAGCCCAGAGAATTATTTATTAAATAGAAGAAGAAGAAGAAGAAGAAGAAGAAGAAGAAGAAGAAGAAGAAGAAGAAGAAGAAGGAGAGAGAGAGAGAGAGAGATGGCTTTTCATTCATAAATTCAAACATATATCATATGTATTAGCCACTCATTCAAATAATCCCGTTAAGCATTGATACCCGATTCCATGCACTGATTTTGAATCAACCTTCAAAATCAACTAAGGATTCCTAAATAGTAAAGCTCCATGATTAATAACAGGGAATTCGAGAAGGATGTGAAGCACGTAAGTAGAACACTTGGACCAAGGGTAGTATAGATGAATGGTTCACATAGACAAGCTAACATTACTAAAGTAACACTTTAGTTGTAAAGAAAAATGGTTCATGTTGAGCTCAATTTTATTGAGAATAAGAATTATAGTGCTGTATATAATGAAAGATGCTGAATAACAAACACATAATTTAACAAGAAATAAGACGCATCTTTTCTTTGTCCACATTTTATCCTGTTGTAAGAGATCGACAGTAGCATAGATGACAACTAGTAGAGTGAGACTAAAGAATAGTTTGGACCTATGCGCTTAAGAATGTCGTGAAATGAATATGATTAGGTTTCAGCAACTGCCAGTAAGTAGAGTTCATGATGTTCGTGTACCTGTCGATAAAATGGTGACTGAAATTTAAAGTCTACCACGAAATGCAGGTCGCAAGATCCTGGAACAGGCCCCTCATTAAATTCCCAGATGTTAATCAAATGATCAAAAAGACTGCTTTGAGAAGAAGTTGTCTGCAAGACATAAAAACTGATTAAGAAATTAGGTAATTCTGTAACATACCTCCATGCAAGAAAATAAGAATTACCTAAATGCTGGAATTTTAACAAACTATTTGAGACATCATTACTTTATAAACTGATCAATCTCCAAAACCGCATTATGCTTTTGGCTTTTACTAACAGAGAGAGGTCAATTTTCGTCACCACAAGGTGAATCAACCCCAACTGTTTTCCAGACAAAGCAACATATTTGGAAACTAGTGCTCTTACGGTGGACTAAAATCAAGTGGAAACTCCCATTAGACTTCCCTTTGTTCCCCTCAATTTAAGTTGATACATTTTAGAAATTCAAGCACTGCATTTCTATGGCATCAGAGGCAGTCTTGGTCATACAGATAGTTGAGCCAGAGAAAGAAGATAAATCCCTAATGGCCTTCAATGCACATTGAAATACTGGTTTACTAAGGAGAATAGCTAGGGGAAACACTTATAATTTACCTCCTAGATCCAAATGTTATTAGAATAACCCAGGAGTCAAAGATATAATCACCCTGCATTTCTATATGACGTCCGTGCAACTGATTTTTACAATCCATTTCCCCAAAATATAAATTATTAAAATGAAACTAAAAAGCCAAAATAACCAGAGTAACACATGCTCAGATATATCCCCCAGTGGGGGAATTATTAACCAGTAACTCTTTTCCGCATCATATTTATTTGCTGAAATAAAACTTGTCCTGATTTTTGGCTTTCCAGAATCATCAGGCTGTCCAGAGAATCCTACTTACCTTTTCTTCTTTTGATGATCCACTAGAAGTTATTTGCCAAATTCTCGTGCCTCACCCAAAGGTTCATCATATGTTGTGAACCAAATATGAAATCTAAAAATGTTATGAGAACCTTCTTACAGTCAGAGAAGTTGATAAATTCATAGGGTGCCACATAACACCAAAGTAAGACATTTAATATTTTCTCATTGAATTGACGGCTCCCCCTTACAAAATTTTAACTTCAAAAATATAAAATATCTTATCACAGCCAAGAAAGTTTTGAAATTTCTTAGATGAACTTAAAGGGAAATTTAATAAGCACTTGTGACTCATTGTATACAAATGAGACCTAGGAACCCTAATTCAACATCAAGGATGGATCACCCTGATTTTCTAAAGCTGCTCTCTCACCTCCCACTGTCCCTCAAAAGAGAATTACAGAAGAGGGAAACTCAAACCCAGATATCTATTTGTTCAAATATTGCACTCTTAACAAAGAACTCATCCCACATAAACAGGAGAGGGTACCACAAAACTCTATTGATCTCAACAGTTAAAGACAAATTATGCAGATAAAAGTGTTACTTATATATAGACACAGACAAAAAACATTTATGCGGATATTTTCCTCTAGAAAATATAAAAGAATACTTTCATTCATGCTCAACGTGATTTTTTACCTTTATAAATTTTGGTTTCTTCAACTCCACATGGGATATATAACTTTCAACAAGAAATTTAAAACCAATTTCTAGCTCAGCATCAAATGATCCATTGGGATGGCTTTGAATTATCTCTGATCTCTTACACCAAGGAAGAAAATCCTCATATAAGTCAACAGCAGCAACTACAGCAAATAATTGTTCTGGGGAGTATCTAAAATCAAGAGATAGTCAGTTTATCCAGCAGATGAGGAAAAAAAAGGGAAAAAAAACTTGAAAGGTGCGAGATTTGACAAACAGTTAGAATCATAACTCTTCTGATTAAGAAATAGAATTAGAGGTCCATCAAAATTGATTTTGAATTCTAAATGATGTATTAACAAATCTCATTCAAAATCTTTAGAAACCGTGTGTGCTCAATAGTTCCTTCTTCCCAGATTTCCCAGTCCAATCACCGTTTGAGCTATCTGATCAAGCTTGACAATAAAAATTTGTAATATTATTTTTGACATACATCTGACAAAGAAAACCTTTTTATTCAAGAAATCATTAGATAATTGAGGACTAGGAATGTAATGTTATGATGTAAATTTAAGGAAGTGCAGGCATGTTCGTTTTGGTTCAATTACTGAAGTCAATGGGAAGAAAATTTTGAACTTTGGTTTAATATATTTTGCACCACCGCTCACATCGTAAATCCAAATCCAAACAGGGAAAAAGGAGGGTTCCTTCCCCCTTCTTTAGGGTCCAATATATCTGAAAACATGGTAGAGGATACCTAGCACTTAACAGCACCGTCACTTAATTTTTGAGACTAGCATTGTATATCTACCATAAACTCATGTCAGTTAGTGTGAAAAGGTGCATTTAGTGTGAAAAGGTGCACAGAGAAAACAAACAAGATGTTTTCCACAGTAAAATGTGCTGCTATTTAAAATGTAAAATATAAAAAAAAAAATGACATTACTTTGCTATTCATTTTAACTATCAAAAGATTTAATCTTCAACGCTGATTCAGAGTCCACCAATTTATTTTTATGCTAATTAAGGTATTTTATTTCGAAACTTAACAAGAGAAAGAAGCTAGTATACATACAGGAAAATAACGCATAACTGGGGGCAACAACATTTGTATGGTTGGATGAACAATAAAAATGAAAATGGAACACTTAAAAGAAGCATACCCTAAAACACGCCTCTCTTTGTATACTTTAGCCAACATATCCCCTTCTTCGCCATCACCACACCCCAAGAATCCCCTTTTCTGGAAAATAGCATTATGATAACCTGAAGAAATTCCCAAATCCGTCAAGCCATAACTCCAGTTACCAGCGTCTCTTGATTTATTAACTGAAGAAAATGCATTAGTCCCACTAATAGTACTCAAACACCGAATCTGATTACAATTAGCATACTTTACAACCCGCTGCCCGTATAAACCCCGACGAGAAAGCAAGCGCTCAAGCGCCTTATATGAAGAATTAAACGAAGGCATTGTGGAGAAAAATTTATGGGAATTTTATTTTTTCAATTCGGAAACCTAATGGACTTTCTCATGGAATTTCGGGGCATCATTCCTTGTAAGAATCAATTAGAACGAAAATTTTTAGAGCAGAACAGAATTTATGGGTTATTTCCGGACAATGGGGGCTCCGGCCTCATATTTCAACGGTTGTCAATCTTTTTTCGTTCCTTCCTCCTTCTCTTTTTCCTCAATTTTTTTATTTTTTCATTTTATTTACCCCTCCCTCGACTCTATTTACATGAGCTGCCGTTTGCTTTTTTCTTTCCAAGTCATATGTAGTTTCTTCAGAAAAAAAATAAAATGCAAAAGTGTAAGTACTCTTGACCAATTGAAGAAAACTTATGTCCAATATATGTATATTATGGTTTATTCAACTAATAATACACTCTCTCTACCCATGTAGAATATATATATGCAATATACCTAAATTTTCTCATCTAACATGAAGAAATACTTATTGGTTGAACGTACTATGTAAGCCCAAATCAACAAATTGGGACCCTTAATCCACATATGGTTCTCCATTTTTTTTTAATAAGGAATTCATGTTTATATATGGTTCTTTTTTTTTTTCAAGGGAAAAAACTTAACTTTCATTAATCATAGAGTCATCTAATACATCAAGCATAAGCTGTCCATACAGCCACTCGGGAGGGGAGTTCATAGTACAAATGTTAGGAGAAATTCTAGCATGTCTTGTCAATTCATGTGCTACCTTATTTGCTTGTCGAGATGCAAACCTAATAGTAAAGTTGTCATGCCTATAGAGAGATCTTCGAATATCTTCAATAATTAACCCAAACTCTGTGGCATTGTCTTCATGTATGTGGATTGCATCAACGACAATCTTTGCATCTAACTCGATTGTCACGGTTTGATAACCCAAGGATTGCAGCCACAAATTTGCCTCTTGAGTGCCAATAGCTTCTGCTTCTTTAATTGCCCACATTCCTAAAAACGCTCGCGTGCAACAAGCAAGAAACTCTCTGTTCTCGTTCCTCAAAACCATGCCGATCCCAATATGTTGGTCTGCTTCAAATAACGATGCATCGACATTGCATTTAACGGTTCCGTTGCTCGGTTTCTGCCAGCCAATTCTCGTCGGCCTCTGCTGAATTAATGAGTTGCCTTTCATTTTAGCTTTCTTCCATGCCTTCAAATAGCTTAGACCATGGGTCGCCGTTTGCTGGAGACAAAATCTTTGCCCCGTCCATAATTTCGAATTACGTTGCTTCCATATTGACCACAAAATAGCACATAAATTCTCCAACTTTTCAGTGTCTTGGGTGCTCAAACTATGAAAGAACCATTCTTTAAAATTTCCCCAAGCTCCCACGTTCATGTGCAAGCCGATGTACCTCAAACATGCTGTAGCAAACTGACAACATACCAAAGAATGAAAAGCAGTCTCCACATATAGTCCACAGTTAACGCATGAATTTGGTACTTGAAGACCTTTTTGGATTAGTCTGTCTCTTGTTGGAAGGCAGTCATGGCAAGCTTTCCATAAAAACATTTGGATTTTTGGAGGTAGATACAAACGTCATAACCCTTTCCAGTTGCCATCTTCTTGAAAAAGACTGTAATCGCCCTACATTTCCAAAGCTGCTCGATACCCCGATTTGACGAGGTAGTTTCCGTTATTGCTAAAGTGCCACATCCATCTATCATTTACATCTGCATTTGATAAAGGAATTTTGCTTATTTCTTGGACATCCCTGGGATTGAAAATTTCCATCAACAATTGAACATTCCACTCCTTTGATCCTTGGATAAACAACTCATTCACCTTAAGATTACGTAGCTCGTCAATTTCCGGAGTTGCAATTTTGCTTATTTCTTGTTTGGCCTCTTTAATAATATATCTTTTTTGTTTGGAATTCGACGGTAAGTTTGAGATTAAGGATGATATGTGAAGGAAGAAAATAGTTTATAAAGATTACCTTTTGGAATAAAGACACATCCAACCACTTATTTCATGTTGCACTTGTTTAGGGAGAAATCTCCTTCTTATGGTTGGTGATTAAAAGGTATTTGCTTATTATTCTTTTATTACATTACATTTATATATTAACCGGACAATATATATCTTTGTTTATTGTTGTCTAGTCATTATAAATATTAAGTATTGGTCTTCAACTGTAAAAATATTTTAGTCCTACATAGTTACAGAACTGTTGGTTCTTGCCTTCTTCAATAGAATATGTCACACTGACTTCCACCACCCAAAAAAAAAAAAAAAAAATTTTTTTTTACTTGAATTATTAATAGGGAGATGTTTGTATCTTTAGTTTTTGCATTTTTCCCTTTGGACACTAAAAAAGTGTCCTTGAACAACCAATATTGTTTGTTTGAAAAATAAAACAAATAACTTCTCTATCTGACACACTTTCCTTTCAGTGATTCTTTGTCTCTCAACATTCAACAATGGGTGCCCTAGAAAATCTTTAGCCAAATCTTGGATTGCTTATTAGCATTAGGAAAGATTGAATAACGTCAAGCATAGACAGTCATTTAACCATTAGATGAATAATTGTGATCAAGATGACCATTGCAGCAGATATCGAGTATGAAACTATTAGTATCAGAAAAATGAGCATACGTGTGGAAGATGAAAAGAGTTTCGCTTACTACTTTCTGAAAGGAAAACTTTGGCATATGGATGCATGTGAATTTGGTCATATGCGTAGAGCTGGGGCATAAGCATAGAATTGTAGTATGGGTGTAGAATAGGGTTTGTGTAACCCCCTGTGTTCATATTGATGTGTGTTCTTAATATCAGTGTTTTAAAAAGTATAAGACGTGAAAAAGTGTTAACCCAAAACTTCAAGCATCATAAGTTTAAACGCGTATAAGCGGTGCATAGGCGTTAAAAAGCTTTTTTCATTTTTTTTTATTTTTAGAATTAATATAAAACTATTAGTTAATTGAAATTAATATATACCAATTATGTACAAAGACATAAATTGTAAATATATCTATTTAATAAATGACTTTTATTTCAATTTCATAATGCAATGTTTGTGTTTTTCTCACATAAGTCATCATTTACTTCTCTTTTTTGATATTTCGTTTTTCCTTTATTCTTTATTTCTTATATGGTAAATTACACTTTTCGAGATATTTCAGATATTTGTATTATCCTTTTAATTTGAGATTAATTTTAATTGGATCTGAAACAGTAAAAATACAAATAAAAGAGAAAAAAAGAAAAAAAATTAAAAAAAAGTGGGTAAATTCATATCTAAGTCCACTTTTCCCTACCTAGGCACGCTTTTCCACGCCTAAACCCTCCTAATTGAGCTTAATTTTGATTATTAATTGATCAACGCTTTGAGTTGACCGCTTTTTTCACACTTTTTGCCAAAACAAGGAGTTTTATCCACACTTAGCGTCTAGGCGCGCTTTGTAGGACCCCACTCAATACCAAGGTCCTAGTTCCCCCTTGGGTCCTAGTTCCCCCTTGGGTTGCTCGTTCGTAGATTACTCATAGACCGTTAGTGGGCCCAAGGGGAGGGTGAACGGCCCGTACTCCATGGTCTAACAGTACTTAGGCCTCTAACGACGCTCCTTGATCCTTGTCATATATATTGGTATCAGGACTGATAGATAAAGAATAATTACATTGAAATCTCTCTCTTATCTGTACAAGAAGTGAAAAAGCAGTGTATACACGTATGGTTAGATCAGCATTGAACTCCTCTGTTTTAACTTACTGTTGGGCAATATGCATCTGGTTATTCTGTCTTCAATAAATTGGTGTCGTAGAGAATCTTGAGCCAAATCTCAGCTGGTTTCCATCAGAAAGAAAGAATGATGCCCATCTCCAAATCCCTCTCTTTGCCAGCGATGATTTCATATGCTCATGAATCGACCATCTTCCACCTATTAAGCGAATAACTATGATAAATAAGACGAGTGCATTGATTGCACTTAAAACTAGTAACGGACCAGAAAAGTGCTGGGGGCCTAAACTCAGGTCATCGTCCTCTTCATCTGTTGATGAGGAGAGAGTCGACCCTGGAAGAATGCTCCCTTTCATTCGATGTATATCTCCGCTTTCTTTCATATTCAGAATTGCTTCTGATATAGCATCAGTTAAAGATGATCCCTTGGGAAATACCTATAAGAAAACCAAAGTGCATCAGTATTTCATACTAATACTAACAGTCATGACAGCTTGTTTTGGGTAAGTCATAACTTATATCAAATTAATATGGACGTGAATCTTACATAACCAAGGCCTCCGACTTCAAAGCTAGATTTTGCCATGACATATCTGTTTTTATGGGTTGCAACAAACACTTTTGCGTGTGGACTAATCAAGAATGCTGCAGCAATCTGCCCCTTCTCAAAAGCTTCGAGGTAGCCGTTGATATTAGCAATCTTTTTGATGTTTTCTTGGCGGATTTGCAAAGTATTTACTAGATAATTGACAACGAAACCCTTTCCGTTGCATCCAACTGTTGCATTAGTGTTTTTAAGATAGTCAACATCCACTATAGATGGTCTCAACCTTGGAACTGTCATCATAGAACTTAGAACTGCAGTGTAAGAAGCTGTTACAACAACAATCACACAGAGCCATACTGCAAGAACCAGTCGAGATAAATTACTTCTGATAGCTTCCCCTGCAAGTGCAAGATTAGCAATTTGTGAGACATCAAAAAGAAAGAACTTCAACTTCTCATCAAATAAATTAGATCATGCTTTCAGACTTTTTATTGACATATATCAGATCTGTCATTTCTGGTTAGACTTACTATGTGCAAATGACAGAAGAGTGATAGAAAGCCAAAGCATGGAGCTAATCAACTCAGGAAATGGATGGGCAAACTCTGGATTTCCATTCACCCGCTCATTGAAATAAATAATGGCTGTTGTGCATTGGCTCATTAATGCCAGCACCACCCACAATTTCCATTCAAATGCCGCCAAAACAATGAATCTTTGCCGTTTCAAAACATTTTTCGCAGGTGCTACCATAACAATTTGAGAG